>JAAAKG020214892.1:2990-22198 GCA_010014905.2 Druon quercuslanigerum
AAAATTTAAATTTTTAACTAAAAATGTAAATTTTCAATTAAAGGCATGAATTTTTAAACAAAAAAATTAATTTTTTATCGAAAAAACGAATTTTCCACCAAATTGAACGATTCTTAATCAAAATGTTGAATATAAAAGTTACATTTTATATTAAAGGCATGAGGTTTAAAAAAAGTTAAAAACCTAGAATTAAAAAATTTAAAACTCGTTCAATATCCTTAAAATTCAAAGCTTCAAAAATATTATAAAATTCCTGAAGCAAAAAATTTAAATCTGCAAAATATTTTAAAGTAGAAAATACTAGAATTAAACAATTTTTAATTTGTAGTCTTCAAACCGAAAAATAATTATAATTGAACACTTTCAAGACTCGACGGTTTTTTCAAAATTTAAATATTTAAAATGAAACAATTTTTATTTCGAAGACTCTAAACAGGAAAAGAATCAAAAGTACACAGTTTCAAATCAGTTGTAATAAAAATGGAATAATTTTGAATTTATGGAATAAAAATTTGACCGATTGATCTTTATTTTTTCATTTATTAACCATTATTTTTTGGGTTTTTTTTTTAAATTATTCTTTTTAACTAAAAATTTAACTATTGTGTTTTTGCTTGAAAGTTCCGTTCTTTTTTTTAATAACAAATTTTTTAAAGAAATTTTAGAAGAAAATTAATCTTCTTGGTTGAAAATGTATAATTTTTCTTGAAAATTGAACTTTTTGTTTTGTTTAATTTTTCCGAATTTTACTGGAAAAATTTTTGTAGTTGAAAATTCAACCAATTTTGAATAATCATGTTTTTTGTTGAAATATTAACTACAAGATTATTCTTTTAGAATTCCCTTTTTCTGAATGAAAATTTAAATACTTGATTAAAAGTTATTCTATTTTCTGATAAAATTATTTATTTTCAAGATTCTTCGATTTAATTGAAAATTCATCTCTTTAGTTCAAAAATCAACTATTTGATTGAAACTTTTTTTCTTGAAAATTATATCCCAAAATAAAATTTTAACTATTTTAGGTGCAAGTGAAACCATTTTTTTGATTTCTTTAAAAATAATTTCTTTTAACTGATAATTCAACTATTCAATTGTTGGTTGACAATTTATCTTTTTCAGATCAAAATTCATAATTTTAGTTGGAAATTTATATGTTTAGTTTCAAATTCTACTATTTTTGCTGAAGACTCATAATTTTTCTATAAGAATTAATTGCTTTGTTTAAAAACTAATTTTCTTTTTTAGTTAAAAAGTATTTATGTTTTCAACTGATAATTTAGTTACTCAATTTTTGGCTTGAGAATTTTTGACTTGAAAATTCGTCTTTTTGTGTTGAAAATTTATCTTTTTGTTTTAAAATTTAATTATTCCAGTTAATAATTCATCCTTTTGGTTTAAAATTTATTTATTCTAGTTGACTATTCATAATTTAATTTAAAAAATTTACCAGTTTGCTTGAAAATTAACCTGTTTCACTGAAAATTTAATTATTTTCTTTTTGGTGGAAAATTAAAATATTTTTATTTTAAAATTCGCTTTTTTGTTTAAAAATCGTAATTTTTGGTAGAAAGTTAATCTTTTTGTTTGGATTTTAATCATAATTTCTAAAAAAATCATCTTTTGGTTGATAATTTATTTACTCTAGTTGACTATTCATAATTTAATTTTAAAATTTACCAGTTTGCTTGAAAATTCACTGAAAATTTAATTATTTTCTTTTTGGTGGATAATTACAATTTTTTATTTTAAAATTCGTTTTTTTGTTTAAAAATCGAATTTCTTGGCAGAAAATTAATCTTTTTTTTTGAATTTTAATCACAATTTTTAAATAATTCATCTTTTGGTTAAAAATTTATTTATTCTAGTTGACTCATAATTTAATTAAAAATTTACCAGTTTGCTTGAAAATTAACCTGTTTCACTGAAAATTTAATTATTTTCTTTTTGGTGGAAAATAAAAAATTTTTTATTTTAAAATTCGCTTTTTTGTTTAAAAATCGTAATTTTTGGTAAAAAATTAATCTTTTTGTTTGAATATTATTCACAATTATTTAAAAATTTACCGGTTTGTTTGAAAATTAATATTTTCAACTTAAAATTTATTTTTTCCATTTTTGGTTGAAAATTGATTTTTTTCACTTAAAAATTCAACTATGTGGCAAGAATCTTAACTTTTTAAATTTGAAGATCCTTAAATAAAATAGTTAAAGTTTCCACCAACAAAAATTTGTGTTTCAGGATAAAAGACAAAATTTGAACCATATTTCTGAAGTTTAAAATCATCCAGACGATTTTCAATGAGATAATTTAAATTCTAAAAGAAAAAAAATATATTTTACGTAATTTATACGCGGGCACTTTAAAATAAAAATAAAAAAATTTTCCCTTTTGACAATAAATTTATGTCTGCTTTTCTTATCCAGTGGCCAGCCGCTAATTTATACCTATTTTTTAATAATTTAAATATTTAAGACAATTATAAGTACCTAGTAAATGTTGACCAATTTTGGTCATTACAACTGGTCCCAACTGCTTTGGGTCGCCAGATAAAACCAGCTGTGGTAAAGATTTTTCATCAAATTTATTTGGCTTCGTTAATCCTAAAGGAATTAGAGTTTCCGGTTGAGTTGCTTGCCCAGCTTCATCAATGAAAATATAACTGAAATAGTTACCAAATAAAGAAGCCTTCACTAGTCTGAAAAATTAAAAGCTCAAGATTATTATTTTTTATCCTAATTCCAAATAAAATTGGAAAAAGAAATTCAGGGCGGCCGTTTAAATCGAGGAAAAGGGATCCCGGTCATTTACGGTTAAAAAAAACTGGTCACAGATTGAAGAGTTTAGACTGCTTACTTCAATGTGCAGAGTTTGAACTGCCCCCCCCCCCCACCTCCATTGACTGTTATCTCCAGATTGGAGAATTTAGACAGTATTTCCAGATAAAAGAGTTTAGAGTGCTCACCCCTACAGTGGGGAGTTTTGACTGCTAACTCCAGATTGGAGAGTTTAAACTGCTCACCTCCTCCACTCCAGATTGAAGAGTTTAGAATCTTTATCTCACCAGATTGAAGAGTTTAGACTGCTCACCCCCATATTAGAGAGTTTAGACTGCTTACTTTATTGTGCAGAGTTTGGACCCCATTTACCCAGATTGTAGAGTTTAGACTGTTCATCCTACCAGATTGAAATGTTAAGACTGCTCACCTCCGTATTTTTAGAGTTTAGACTGCTCACCCTTACAGTGGAAAGTTTAGACTGCTCACGCTTACACTGGGGAGTTTAGACTGCTCACCCTTACACTGGGGAGTTTAGACTGTCCACCCTTACACTGACGAGTTTAGACTGCCAAGTCAAAAATGGAGAGTTTAGACTGCTTATCCCCAGATTGGAGAGTTTAAACTGCTCACATACTCCTCTCCAGATTGGATAGTTTAGACTGTTTATCCCACCAGATTGAAGAGTTTAGACTGCTCAACCCTCATATTAGAGAGTTAGGACTGCTTACTTCATTGTGCAGAGTTTGGACTGCCCCCACCTCCATTGACGAGTTTTGACTGCTATCTCTAGATTGGAGAATTAAGACTACTAGTTCGAGATGAAAGAGTTTAGACTTCTCACCCCTACACTGTAGAGTTGTGACTGCTCACCCTATTTCCCCAGATTAGAGAGCTTAGACTGGTAATCCTACCAGATTGGAAAGTTAAGACTGCTTACCTCCGTATTGGAGAGTTTAGACTGCTTACCCTTCCACTGAGAAGTTTAGACTACTTAACCTTACACTGGGGAGTTTAAACTGCTCACCCTCATACTGGAGTTTAGACAGCCCATTCTTACACTGAGGAGTTTAGAATGCCAAGTCCAAAATTAAAAGATTAGACTGCTTATCCCCAGATTGGAGAGTTCAGACTGCTCACGCCTCCAGATTGGACAGTTTAGACTCTTTATCCCACCAGATTGAAGAGTTTAGACTGCTTACCCCTCATATTAGAGAGTTTAGTCTGCTTACTTTATTGTGCAGAGTTTGGACTGCCCCCACCTCCATTGACGAGTTTTGACTGCTATCTCTAGATTGGAGAATTAAGACTACTAGTTCCAGGTTGAAGAGTTTAGACTGCTTACCCCTAGACAGGGGAGTTTTAACTGCTCACCCTGTTTCTTCAGATTATAGGGTTTAGACTGTTCATCCTACCAGATTCAAAAGTTAAAACTATTCAGCTCCGTATTGGAGAGTTTAGACTGCTTACCCTTACAATGAGTAGTTTAGACTGCTCACCCATACACTGGGGAGTTTAAACTACTCACCCTTACACTAGGGAGTTCAGACTGCCAAGCCCAAAATTGAGAGTTTAGACTGCTTATCCCCAGATTGGAGAGTTTAGACTGCTCACTTCACATTCAAGAGTTTAGTTTGCGTTCCTCACCCTAGACTGAAATTTGAAGACTGCTAATACTTACACTAGGGAGCTTAGAAGGCCAAATTGAGATTCGAGAGTTTGGACTGCCCCGCATCTATTAAAGAGTTTTGACTGCTAACTCCAGATTGGAGAGTTTAGACTTCTCCCCTCCTCCCCTCCAGATCGGAGAGTTAAGACTGTTCATCGTACCAGATTGAAGAGTTTAGACTGCTCATCCCCATATTAAAGAGTTTAGACTGCTTACTTCATTGTGCAGAGTTTGGACTGCCCCCCCACCTCCATTGACGAGTTTTTACTGCTATCTACAGATTGTAGAATTCAAAATACTAGTTCCAGATTAAAGAGTTTAGACTGCTCACCCCATTTCCCCAGATTGGAGAGTTTAGACAGTTCATCCTACCAGATTGAAAAGCTAAGATTGTTTAGCCCCGTATTGGAGAGTTTAGACTGCTCACCCCTTACACTGGGGAGTTTAGACAGCCCAACCTTACATTGAGGAGTTTAGACTGCCAAGTCCAAAATGGAGAGTTTAGACTGCTCACCACCAGATTGGATAGTTTAGATTTTCTATCCTAGATAAGGAATTTAAGTGATCGGGTAAAATTTTCTTTTAAAAATTTGTAAAATTTCCCCTTAAATAATAAATTTAATGTCATTTTCCGATTTTTCCGGTCCAGTGCCGACCCTGAAATTCCACTGAAAAAATAAATATTAAGATGATAATGAAAAGAGTTAGTACCTTGTGCAAGTAACGAGAGTCATTATAAAAATCTGCTTTTTCCTGAAGAGGTTCCTTGATAAAATATCATAGGAACATTCACAAATACTTTTGTCAATGTCGTTCCTAAATGTAGAACAAAAATTAATAATTACTAAAGGTCTTGATAGTAAGTTAATAATAAAAAATAAAATTATTTTTTTATTCTGACCTGCCTCTTGATTGACTATTTAGTCGACAAATTAATTTGTCGTTAATATTAGGCAACAATCGCATTGTTATTTCATCCGCTGCTGCATTTGATGGCGTGCAAACTAAAACTTTTTTCTTCAAAATTTTCGAAATCTGGGAAATTGCCTCTACGATTGTGGCTGTTTTTCCTGTTCCTGGAGGGCCGAAAACCAGATAAGGGGAAGGACGTGCTGTTTGACCCAAAATTCTTTGGACTGCTTGCATCTGTTCAGGATTCCTTTCTATGTTTTTGTTAAGCCAGGACAAAACTCTGAAATCATTTTTGATAATAAAAGAATTTTCAGCCTAAAAATCTCTCAAAGCAGAGAAAATATGGTGATTTTTGAAGAAAATAAATTGTTTTTAATCAAATAAAAAAAAAAAAAATAAAAAAAATAAATAAATAAAGAAAATAAAAAATGATAACTTTTTAAGAAAATTGTTAAACTTTCAACCAGTTTAAATTCTTAACCAAAATAGATAATTTTTTCCAAAAAGGTTAAATTTATCTAAAAATAAATGATTCTTAAATCAAAATCAAAAATAAAAAATTCAACTCAAAACGACCAATTTTTTAACAAAATAATTTAATCCTTAACCAAAAAATATTAATTTTAAGTTAAGACTTGCATTTTTAACCAAGAAAATATCAAAATTCTATAAAAAGAGGTGAATTTTCAATACAGGAAAGTTTTGCAATCAAGAGAAAAAAAGTTTTTAACCAAAACTTAAAAATTTTCAATTCAAAAACACGAATTTTTTTTAGAATATTTGAATTTTTATCATAAAATTTAATAATCAACCAAAAAGTTTATTTGCAGCCAAATAGTTAAATTCTTTACAGAAATAATATAACTTTAAGCCCAAAAAGATGAATTTTTAAGGAAAAAGTTAAGGTTTTAAGCCAAATAGTGGAATTTTTAATTTATAAATAATAAAATTTCAACAAAACATGGAAAAGTTAAATTTTCATTTGAAAAAATTAATTTTCAACTAAATAAAACAAAATTACAACAAAATAGATCAATTTTAAACCAAAGATTTTTTACCGAAGTATTTAAAACAAAATTCATAAATTTTCAACCGAATTCTCCAATTCCCAACTAAAAACGATGAGTTTTCACCAAAACTCAGAATAATTAAATTTTTAGTTAAAAAAAGAATTCACTATAAAAAAAACTAACTATTAAAAAACTACTGCTATTAACAAAATAACAAAAAAAGCAACAAAAATATTAACAAAATATATAAATTTGCAACCAAATTCTTGAATCTTAACTGAAAACTATCAATTTTCAACAAAAAATGGAAAAGTTGAATTTTTATTTGAAAAAATTGATTTCTAACTAAATAAAACGAAATTACTACAGAATAGATCAATTTTAAACCAAAGATTTTTTACCGAAGAATTTAAAACAAAATTCATAAATTTTCAAACGAATTCTCCAATTCCCAACTAAAAACGATGAGTTTTCACCAAAACACAGAATTATTAAATTTTTAGTTAAAACAAGAATTCACCATAAAAAAATTAATATTAAAAAACTACTGCTATTAACAAAAAAACAAAAAAAAGCAACAAAAATATTAACAAAATATATAAATTTGCAACCAAATTCTTCAATTTTTAACTGAAAACGATCCATTTCCAACAAACAATGGAAAAATTGAAATTTTATTTGTAAAAATTGATTTTCAACTTAATAAAACAAAATTACAACAAAATAGATCAATTTTAAACCTAAGATTTTTTACCGAAGAATTTAAAACAAAATTCATAAATTTTCAACCGAATTCTCGAATTTCCAACTAAAAACGATGAGTTTTCAGCAAAACACAGAATTATTAAATTTTTAGTTAAAACAAGAATTCACCATAAAAAAATTAATATTAAAAAACTACTGCTATTAACAAAAAAACAAAAAAAAAGCAACAAAAATATTAACAAAATATATAAATTTGCAACCAAATTCTTGAATTTTTAAATGAAAACGATCAATTTCCAACAAAAAATGGAAGAATTAATTTTTAATTTAAAAAAATGTAATTTAACCAAAAAATCTAACTAAAGAAAATAGTTTAATTTTTAACAAGAGTTCATAAATTTTTAATAAATGTATTGAATTTTTAACTTAAATTGATCAATTTTCAACCAGAAATGAGTTACTGAAATTTTTGGTTTAAAAAATTGATTTTTAACAAAAAAAAAAGAACTTTTAACGAAATAGTTAATATTTTACGAAATAGATGGATTTTTAACGAATAGAATGAATTTTGAACAGTTTGGTCCAGTGAGATGAGCTTTCAAGAAAGAATGATGAATATTGAATAAAAACTTTAATAGTTTAATTTTCAACTAAAAACGATCACTTTTCAACTAAAAGTATAAAAGTAAAATTTTTGTAAAAAAATCAATTTCGGACAAAAAACGAATTTTTTACAAAATAGACCAATCTTCAACCAATGAAATGATTGTTTGATAAAGTAAAAATCATTAATTTTCAATTTAAAAAAAATCTAAAAGAGATCCGAAAGAGATAATTTTTTATCTAATTTAAAAAAAAATTATTCATTGGTTTTTTATTTTTATTTATTGGTTTTATTAATTCTTTTAAAACGGTTTAAAGTGAAGAATAGGGGAAAGAATTTAAATTCTGTATTTAGTTGCTTTACGTGTAAAATAAAATCACTAATTTAAATTTCTTCCAGTCTTTCAGAAATTTTTTTTTTAAATTAAAACAAAAAAAAATTAAATAAATTTTTTTCCCAGTTTTTCGATTTAAAAAAAAATCCAATATTTCTTACTTAAATGTTTGCCCACAAACTGTCCTTGGAACTGGGCACAGAAACGGAGCCAATTTGGATTGATCCACCAAACTCATCGCATAATGTTGTGCTTGAATAGGCCGGTTTCCACATTGAAGCCTGATAATATATTTACATCCTACTCGATGTGCGTTTTGAAATCTGCAATAATATTAAAATTATGAAAGTATAAGTACTTTACCACCCCGATAAATCCCCTCCCCACACTTCAGCCTTCATTCCCCTTCCCCCACTTCCCATTCCCATCCTTAGTTTCACTCCACTCAATTTAAATAACTTCCTATACTACTTCCCTAGTTACCACTCACGTCCCCTACTCCACCCTAATTTCTCATTACTTCCCCCTCCTATCATCTCCCCTCCTTTCTCCTCAATTCCCCCACCTCTTATTTACCATCACTCAATCTAATTCCCCCTCATTCGCACTTAATTCCTCTACCCACCCCTCGCTTCCACTAGTTCATATCTCTCACTTCTACTGCACAGCCGCTTAGTTCATCTGCTTTCTCTCAATTCTCCTACTAACCCCTCATTACTCTACTTAACCCATATTTTCCCTCCCTCCACATCCCTACATTAAATTTTACCATTTCCTCTCACTTGTCTTCATTTGCTATATTTACCATATTCTTATTTTCTTCTTCATACGCTCTCCTTCCTACTTTAACTATCCTCATATCTCATTAATCTTCCTATCCCTCATTTGCCGTTACTGTTCCTACGTTATGTTTCCGCTCACTTCTCTCACTTCTACTTCACATATTCTAATTTCGCGAAATTCCCTCTTATTTCACTTACTTACTCTCTCATTAATTTTCTGATCTTATTTCTGCTTCTCCTCTTTCGCTACTTCATCTTCCACAATTTCCTCTTATATCGTCTCACTTTTCCTACTCCTCTACAGTTTCCATCACTCTCCCTATTCTACTTCCGCTACCCACTTATTTTTTCTAAATTCCTTTTCCTCACTTCCACTAGTTCCCTATCTTGACTTTTCCTACTTCATATCCCCTCATTTCACCTACTGTTCCATTCCTTTAGCTACTTTCCTTATTAGTTCACTAATCCCTCATTTTCTTTCCTAACTTCCTCTTACTTCCTGAATTACTACCTAATCCACAATTTTCAATTACTTCTCACTTTCCCTAATCCCCCACATGTTCCATCACTCTCACTATTCTACTTGCCCTACTTACTCCTTTGCCTCACTTGCACTAGTTTCCCATTTTGACTTTTTCTACTTAATATCCCCTCATTTCACCTACTCTTCCCTTACTGTCCCTACTGCTCTTATTAGTATACTCATACCTCATTTCCCCTTTCATTATTTTTCCTCACTTTCCCTACTCCTCTTTTCACTGCTCTAGTTTCTCCTTTAGACGCTCTACTTACACTTCCCTAATTATCCTTCACATTCCCTACTACAACTCTCCTTATATCTCATTACTCTTCCTATCTCTCATTGGCCCTTACTTTTCATACCTCACGTTTTCGTTCACTTCTCTCACTTCTACTTCATGTCCCCTCATTTCGTCTACTTCCCCCTTATTTCCCTTACTTACCCTTCATTACTTTTCTGATTTCTCATTTCCACATCCTCTCTTTCGCTACTTCATCTTCCACAATTTCCTCTTATACCTCCTCACTTTTCCTACTCTCCTACAGTTTCCATCACTCTTCCTATTCTACTTCCAGTACTCACTCATGTTTTCTAAATTCCTTTTCCTTCCATCCACTAGTTCCCTATCTTGACTTTTCCTACTTCATATCCACACATTTTACCTACTTTTCCCTTCTTTCTGCTACTATCCTTAATAGTCTACTCATCCCTCATTTTCTTTCCTAACTTCCTCTTTTATTATTTCCCCTCACTTTCCCTACTCCTATTTTCACCTTAATTACTACCTAATTAATTGGCCCTTACTTTTCCTACCTCACGTTTTCGCTAACTCACTACTTTTCTAATCCTGCGATTTCACTCCCTCTCTTACCCAACTCCACCTTCCACAATTTTCAATTACTTCTCACTTTCCCTAATCCCCCACATGATCCATCACTTTCCCTATTCTAATTTCCCTACTCACTCATTTCACCCACATTCCTCTGCCTCACTCGCATTAATTTTTCATCTTGACTTTTCCTGCTTCATATCCCCTCATTTCGCCTACTCATCCCTTATTTCCCCTACTACTCTTATTAATCTATTCATACCTCATTTCCTCTTTCATTATTTCCCCTCACTTTCCCTACTCCTCCTGTTCTAACTGCCCGATCTTTTCCTTCATACGCTCTACTTCTACTTCCCTAATTATCCTTCACATCCCCTACTACAACTCTCCTTATATCTCATCACTCTTCCTATCTCTCATGAACCCTTACTTTTTATACCTCACGTTTTCGCTCACTTCTCTCACTTCTACTTCACATCCCCTCATTTCGCCCACTTCCGCCTTATTTATCATACTAACCCCTCATTACTTTTCTAATCCCTCATTTCCACTCCCTCTCTTACCCTACTTTATCTTCCACAATTTCCCCTTACTTCTCCTCACTTTTCCTACTTCCCCACAGTTTCCATCACTCTCCCTATTCCGCGTCTGCTACTCACTCACTTAGCCTAAATTCCTGTCTTTGACGTCCACTAGTTCCCCATCTTGACTTTTCCCACTTCATATCCCCTCATTTCGCTTACTCTTCCCTTCTTTCCCCTACTACCCTTATTAGTCTACTCATACCTCATTTCCCCTCTCCCAATTCCTTTTCATCTCCTTTCAACATTTCCCCTCACTTCTACTACTCGCACTCTTCTTAATGCCCTTTCTTTCTCCCTCATAGCCTTTACTTTTTCTTTTATCATTTCCGCTACTGCCCTACCACTAACTTCTCCTACTTCCCTAATTTTATACAGATAAACATTTTTATTTTGTATATACTCTGATATTGATCTGACGCTGATGAAATGTGGCTCCACCGTCGTTACAAATAATTTGTATTCTCTGGGATTTCCAACTTCTTTGACGTCGATGGCGTCGCCGGGCATTAAATACTCTTGTAAATTTTTATTTGACATTCTGCGAGGAATTTCTATATTAAAAATATTCGAATCAAGAGGGCGTTCTGCTCGATTAATTGTCGTTATGAAAATCTTGTCCGACGATTTTTCGCTGTAATATTCCTCCAAGTAAAGCAGAACTGTTAAAGTTTCTAAATAATTTTCGTTTTGGATGTATTTTACGTCGGATAATTTTCCAAGGATGTTGAGCCATTCCAGGCTTTTTAATGAAATTCCTGGATATGTTTTAACATTTTCTTTCAAGACTTTATCAAGTTCTTCCGGTATAGGGTACTGTGGAATTCGGTTTGACGGAATTGGATCAAATTCATTTGGACTGCTCCTGAAAATTGATATTTTTATTTTTTATATCCATATTCATATACACTCATCCCCCAGTTTTTGTCACAGGTCCACGTTTTGAGACCTTCTGACCCAGAAAAAAAAGTTATTAAAAATGTCTGTCCGTACGTCTGTCTGTGAGTACGATAAATTTGGTAAAAATCATTCTATGGGAGTGGCATTCGGTGCATACTTTTAGGGTCAGAAACTGAGGGTTGAGTTTATTATGACTTTTGTCTATTAAAAGAAAATAACGCTATCAAAATAAAAAATAGAATTAACCAACGGAAATTAACATTTTAAGCCAAACAACGCAAGATACAATACAAGATAATTATAAAAACTTTTGATTTTTTTTAAATTGAAAATTCAAACTTTGATCGCTCAAAAAATAGGAAAAAATTTAAATATTTAGAAAAACGACACAAGAGAGGAAAAAAATGAAAAGGCAAAGTTTTTCAACCAGAAGTTTCTACAATTTCTGTTATAAACTCTTGCTATAACACTATATTTAAAATAAAAAAATTTACTTTGTGGAAAAACATAACAAGCTACAATAAAATTTTATTTAACAACCTTTTCCGCCTTAATTATATCTGCAAATTTGCTTTGAACCACTTTATGCTAGGAGGCTTATGTTTAGTTTAAATCATTAAAAAATATATTTTTTGAAAGTAAACAATTTATTTTTATGAAAAAACGAGACAATTTCCAAAAAATGTTTAATAATAATTTTTTTATAGAATGCACTTTATTTTACAATATTGAAACATGTAGCCCCAGATCGAGGTACAGAAATAAATATAATGCATAGTTGGTTAAATCCGAAAGAGCTTTAACAAAAGAGAATTCACAATCTTTCGAAGATTTCAGCACTTTCTACTAATAAAAATACATCTGAAAGAATAATTTGAAAATTCCAAGGATTGAAGAAATAGACACAAAATATTAAATGTATTTTTTCAGTGAATAAGTCTTAATTCATTAAAATATCATTGTTTTGGTAGAAGTTTTTTCTAGAAAGACCACGAAAAGAATTATTTAAAAAAATTTAACAATTTGGTCAAAAATGGATGTTAACAATTTTTGGTTAAAAATTTGGTTGACGTTCCATTTTTTTGGTGGAATATCGATTTTTTCAATCGCAATTTCATCTATTCCATTTTTCGTTGAAAATTGATGTATTTTGTTATCAACTCGACTTTTTAATGAATAATGCAACTACTTGGTTGCAATAATTTCTAAAAAATTCATTTTATTAATTGCAAATCTATATCTTTGGTTAAAAATAAAACTACTTTTTTAAAAACGCGTTTTATTTGACCTACGGTTAATTTTTTCAATCGCAAATTCAGCCAAATTTAGTCTTGAGAAGGTAGGAAGGCATCCTTTTGACCGGTCCCAGAAATAAATGTTTGTCCAACCCTTTCCAAGGTCTCATAGGGCCAAGAAGACACCCCTTTAATCAGTTACACAAATAATGTTGGTAAACTCCCTTCCCCTTTCTAAGGTCTTGTGGGGGTTGGAAGTCACCTCTATGACCGGTCATATAAATAATGTTGGTAAAACCCCTTCCCCTTTCTAAGGTTTTGAGGGGGTGGCAAGGTAACCCTTTAACCAATCCCAGAAATAATTCTGTCAAACCCTTTCAAAGGTCTCATAATGCCGGGAAGGCACCCCTTTAACCGGTCACAGATACAATGTTGGTACAACCCCTTCCTCTTTCTAAGGCCTTCAGGGGGTGGCAAGGTACCCCTTTGAGCAGTCACATAAATAATGTTGGTAAAACCCCTTCCAAGTTCTCATAGCTCCGGGAAGGCACCACTTTAACCAGTCACAGAAATAATTCTGTCAAACCCTTTCCAAGGTTTCATAGAGCTGCGAAGGCACCCCTTTGACCGGTCACAGAAATAATTTTGTCAAACCTTTTCCAAGGTCTCATAGCGTCGGGAAGGCACCTCTTTAACCGGTCACAGAAATAATGTTGGCAAACCCCCTTCTGTTTTGTAAGGTCTTGAGACGGTGGGAAGGTTCCCCTTTCACCCGTCACAGAAATAATTTTGTAAAACCCTTTCCAAGGTCTCCTAGGGCCGGGAAGGCACCCATTGTACCAGTCACACAAGTAATGTTGGTAAAGCCCCTTCCCCTTTCTAAGATTTTGAGGGGGTGGCAAGGCACCCTTTTGACCGGTCACATAAATAATTTTGTAAACCCCTTTCCAAGGTCTCATAGGGCCGGGAAGGCACCCCTTTAACTGGTCAAAGAAATATTGTTGGTAAAACCCCTTCCCTCTTAATTTTGTTCAAACCCCTTCCCCTTTCCAAGGTCACGTAGGGGCGAAAAAACAAACCTTTTTTTCAGAAATAATTTTGAAGGGAGCCCTGCGGCTGGCCGTAGAAATAATGTTATGTACAATAACAATACAAATGTTATAATTCAATAATTATATAATAAAGAATGTAATAAAAACGTAATAATGTACAATAACTTTATTTAATAAAATACCGATAGAGCATCCACTTCCTTCAAGAATTTGATTTTTTTTAAAATTTTTTTTCTTGAAAATAAGTTTTTTAAATGCAGATTTAAGTATTTAACTTTCGGTTGACAACGGATCGTTTTTATTTAAAAAATCAAGAAATTAGTTAAATATGTATCTTCTTGATTAAAAAATCACGCACTTGGTTTAAAGTTGTACTGCTTTGTTAACAATTAATTTTATTTATAAAAAAATCCATTTCTTTGGAGGAAAATTTAACCATTTTATTAAAAATTCTTTATTATTGTAGACAATCTATTTTTTAAACCGAAATTTGAAATATTTCATTTCTGGTTAAAAAATTATCGCCTTTAGTTGAAAACTCAAAAAACTTTAGTTGGAACTTTATTTTTTTGATTAAAAATTTGCTCACTTGGTGGAAAGTTGGACTACTTTGTTACAAATACATTTTATTTATAAGAAATTCTTTTCCTTGGAGGAAAATTAAACCACTTTTAAAAAAAAAATTTATTTCAGAAAATCTATTTTTTAAACCAAAAATTGAACTATTTTAATTCTGGTTAAAAAATGATCATTTTTACTTAAAAACTCAAGAGCTTAGTTAAAAAATTTTCTTCTTGTTCAAAAATTTAAATCTATCTCTTTGGAGGAAAATTTAACTTTTTTATTGAAAATTCTTCTTTTTTTGGAAAATCTATTTTTTGATCCTAAAATGTAACTATACCATTTCTGGTTAAAAAAGCAACTATTGAGCTTCAAAATTCCACTATTTGTTGAAAAATCGTCTTTTATTAAGTGGACATTTTTGGTTGAAAATTTTTTTTTTAGTTTCAAAATGTAACTTTTTTCTATAAAATCCATGTTATTGGCTTAAATATTCAACAATTTTTCTTTTGATAATTCATCTATTTTGGTTTAAAATCTAATATTTTGGCGGGAAGTTAATCTCTTTTAGTTGAGGGTTGAACTCTTTTGTTGTATTTAGCTGTAAATTAACTATTGGTTTACAAATTCTTATTATTTTTTTTTGGAAAATCCATAAATTCAGGTTGAATCTCTTGGTGGAAATTTTTATCTTTTTTTGATAAAAAACAATTGCTTAATTGGTTGCTTTTTTAACAATTGCTTTTTTGGTTGATACTTTTATTTTTGAGTTAAAAATTTAATTATTTTGTTAAAAGCTCATTCTTCTTGGTTAAGAATTTAATTATTTTTTTGAAAATTCATCTATTTTTATAAAAATGAAATATTTTAGCTATAAAATTAGGAATTTCTATGGTTTTAATTTAAATTTCTGTTTATGATTGTTAAAAAACATTAAACTATTTGTTTAAAATTTTTTTTTGAATATAAAAAATTTTTTGGTTTAAAAATCATCCCTTGGTCGAAATTTGATCTTTTTTGGATAAAAAAACAATTGCCTAATTGAAGATTTACCTTTTTCGGTTAATACTTATATTGTTACGTTAAAAATTTATTTATTTTGTTGAAAATTTATTCTTTTTGTTGAAAATTTATCTACTTTTATAAAAATGATATATTTTTACTTGAAAAAGTAGGAATTTTAAGGGTTTTAATTTGAATTTCTGTTTATAATTGTTAAAATATTCAACTATCTAGTTGAAATTTTTTTTTCTTGAATAAAAAATCTTTTTTTTTAAATTATCTCCGGGTAGAAATTTGATCTTTTTGGATGAAAAAACAATTGTTTAATTGAGGATTTATCTTTTTTGGTTAATACTTTTATTGTTGGGTTGAAAATTTAATCATTTTCTTAAAAATTCATTCTTGTCGGTTAAGAATTTAATTATTTTGTTGAAAATTCATCTATTTTTATAAAAATAAAAAATATTTTGAGTCGAATTTTTTTTTCATGAATGAAAAACCTTTTTTGGTTTAAAAATGATCTCTTCGTGAAAATTTGAACTTTTTTGGATGAAAAAAATGGCCTAATTAAGAATTTATCTTTTTTAAATAATACTTTCATTGCTGATTTAAAAATTCAATTATTTTATTGAAAATTCATCTATTTTTATAAAAATAATATTTTTACTTGGAAATTAGGAATTTCAAGATTTTTAATTCGAATTTCTGGTTATGATTGTCAAAAAATTCAAATATTTGTTTGACATTTTTTTTCTTAAATATAAAAAATTATTTAGTTTAAAAATCACCTTTTCGTCGAAATTTGTTCTTTTTTGGATAAAAAAAATAATTGCTTAATTAATAATTTATCTTTTTTGGTCAATACTTTTATTGTTGGGTTAAAAATTAAATTTTTTTGTTAAAAATTCATTCTTTTTGGTTAAGAATTTAATTATTTTGTTGAAAATTCATCTATTTTCATAAAAATAAAAAATATTTTTACTATAAAATTAGGAATTTAAAAGGCTATAATTTGAAATTCTGTTTATAATTGTTAAAACATTCAACTATTTAATTGAAATTTTTTTTCTTGAATGAAAAACCTTTTTTGGTTTAAAAATGATCTCTTGGTGAAAATTTGTTATTTTTTGGGAAAAAACTGCTTAATTAAGAATTTATCTTTTTAAATTAATACTTTTATTGTCGAGTTAAAAATTTAATTATTTTGTTAAATATTCATCTATTTTTATAAAAATAAAAAATATTTTTACTATAAAATTAGGAATTTCAAGGGTTTTAATTTGAATTTGATCTTTTTGGATGAAAAAACAATTGCTTAATTGAGAATTTTTTTTGTTGGGTGATATTTTTATTGTTGAGTTAAATATATAATTATTTTGTTAAAAATTCATTCTTTTTGTTTAAGAATTAGATTATTTTCTTGAAAACTCATCTATTTTGATCAAAATAAAATATTTTTACTTGAAAAATAAAAAATTTCAAGGTTTTTAATTTGAATTTCTGTTTCTGATTGTTAAAACATTCAACTATTTGGTTGACATTTTTTTTCTTTGAATATAAAAAGTTTTTTGTTTTAAAAATCATCTCTTGGTCGAAATTTGGTCTTGTTTGGATGAAAAAATAATTGCTTACTTAACAAATTATCTTTTTTGGTTCAAACGTTTATTGTTATGTTAAAAATTAAATTTTTTTATTCAAAATTCATCTATTTTAAAAAAAATAAAAAATATTTTTACTATAAAATTAGGAATTTCAAGGGTTTTAATTTGAATTTCTGTTTATGATTATTAAAACATTCAAATATTTGGTTTGCATTTTTTTTCTTGAATATAAAAAGTTTTTTTGTTCAAAAATCACATCTTGGTCGAAATTTTTTTTTTATAAAAAAACAATTGCCTAATCAAGAATTTATCTTTTTTAATCAATGCTTTGATTGTTGAGTTTCAAATTTAATTATTTGGTTAAAAATTCATCTATTTGTATAAAAATAAAAAATATTTTAACTATAAAATTAGGAATTTAAAAGGTTTTAATTTGAAATTCTGCTTATAATTGTTAAAACATTCAACTATTTGGTTAAATTTTTTTTCCTTGAATGAAAAATCTTTTTCGGTTTAAAAATTATCTCTTGGTAGAAATTTGATCTTTTTTGGATGAAAAAACAATTGCTTGAGGATTTATCTTTTTTTGGTTAATACTCTTATTGTTGAGTTAAAAATTTAATTATTTTGATGAAAATTCATCTATTTTGATAAAAATGAAATATTTTTACTTGAAAAATTAGTAATTTCAAGATTTTTAATTTGAATTTCTGTTTATGATTATTGAAACATTCAACTATTTGGTTTTTTTTTCTTAAATATAAAAAATTTTTTGATTTTAAAATCACCTTTTGGTCAAATCTTGTTCGTTTTTGGATAAAAAAATTTCCTAATTAAGAATTTATCTTTTTTAATTAATACTTTTATTGTTCAGTTAAAAATTTAATTATTTTGTTGAAAATTCATCTATTTTTTTTTAAATAAAAAATATTCTAACTGTAAAATTAGGAATTTCAAGGGTTTTATTTTAAATTCTGTTAATGTTTGTTAAAACATTCAAATATTTGGTTTACATTTTTTTTCTTGAATAAAGTCTTTTTTGGTTTAAAAATCAACGCTTGGTGGAAACTATCTTTTTTGGATGAAAAAACATTTGCTTATTTGAGAATTTACCTTTTTTGGTTGATACTTTTATTTTTGAGTTAAAAATTTATTTATTTTGTTGAAAATTTATCTATTGTTTTTTTTTTAAATAAAAAATATTCTTACTATGAAATTAGGAGTTTCAAGGGTTTTAATTTTAATTTTTGTATATAATTGTTAAAACATTCAACTATTTGGTTAAAAATTTTTTTTTTGAATGAAAAACGTTTTTTGGTTTAAAAATGATCTCTTGGTAGAAATTTGATCTTTTTTGGATGAAAAAACGATTGATGAGGATTTATCTTTTTTTGGTTAATACTTTTATTGTTGAGTTAAAAATTTAATTATTTTGTTGAAAATTCATCTATTTTGATAAAAATGAAATATTTTTACTTGAAAAATTTGGAATTTCAAGGGTTTCAATTTAAATTTTTGTTTATGATTATTGGAACATTCAACTATTTGGTGGACATTTTTTTTTCTTGAATATAAAAAATTTTTTGATTTTAAAATCACCGTTTGGTCAAAATTCTTTCTTTTTTGGATAAAAAAAAAATTTCCTAATTAAGAATTTATCTTTTTTAATTAATACTTTTATTGTTGAGTTGGAAATTTAAATATTTTGTTGAAAATTTATCTATTTTTATAAAAATGAAATATTTTTACTTAAAAAATTAGGAATTTTAAGGGTTTTCATTTTAAATTCTATTTATTATTGTTAAAACATTCAACTATTTGGTTGAAAATTTTTTCTCTTAAATATAAAAAATTTTTGGATTTTAAAATCACCTTTTGGTCGAAATTTTTTCTTTTTTGAATAAAAAAAAATTGCTTAATTAAGAATTTATCTATTTTAATTAATACTTTTATTGTTGAGTTGGAAATTTAAATATTTTGTTGAAAATTCATCTATTTTTATAAAAACGAAATATTTTTACTTAGAAAATTAGGAATTTCAAGGATTTTAATTTGAATTTCTGTTTATAAATGTTAAAATATGATTTTAAACAAAAAATTTCGATTTAAGGTGTTTTATATATTTTTTTTAATT
>JAAAKG020214903.1:0-22195 GCA_010014905.2 Druon quercuslanigerum
GCCGATGAGTGGCGACTGGCGGGGGACGATTCCCCTCGTGCGGCATCGTTGCGGCGTTTCAGATATGTGAGCTCTGGCGGCAGGCTAGCAAAGCTAGCAGCAAAAGAAAATTTTACTGGACCCGAGCCCGTTGTAGACATTTCCAGTACGTTAGTTACTGAAGATCTTAACAGATGGCTCACTACGGAACATCAGAAATAATGGGATTTAGACTCTGGCTGCAAACAGGCCAAAACACTCTTGGGCTCAAAGCTAAACTGTCACCGAGCAGAAGAATTACTCAAGCTCGAGAGGAAGAAACTTAAGGTCCTAACAGAATTGTTTATAGGACATAGAAACCGCCGGTATCACAGACATAAGATAGGAATTGAATAAACTCCCCTCTGTCGTCTGTGCAGAAAGGATAATGAGACATCTACTCATATCCTCTGCCACTGCCCCGCGATTGCGGAGAAACGTGTGATACTGACAGGCAGCTACTACATCAATGAGTCTGGAATATCTGCCAACAGCGCGGCTGCAGTCCTCTCCCTATGAAGAAGGCTATGGGCCACGCTTAAAGCTTACAAGGCGACGCAACGGGATCCCCAAGCGTCAGGGACTGTTACGGTCTCAACCCAGAATAATAATAATATTACTTTTAGTTTTGAATGTTTCTAAGTGTATTTATAAGGCATGTATGTTTACAAATATTACTAATGATAATGATAATGTGCGTATTTATGCAATATAATTGTGCAGTGTGAGTTTACGGAGATTTACGCCAGTTTCAAGAATTTGTTCTTTTCATATTTTCATCCATTCCATTATTTTCAAGTGACTCTTGATTTTTAGTATAAACGTAAGCAAATTTGAGAATCTTACCTTTCAAAATGTTAAAGAACAATTTCAATCTTTTCAATGTTTGACATTATTGTCCTGTTTGATTTTAATATAATGAATTTTAAATATCACATTTTTTTAGAAGTTTTATACAACTTATATTAATTTTCCAAAAGAAATTTTTCATTGATCATTAATAGATACTATATTGCTTTTTGATTAACATATCGGACTTCCCTAAATCTTAAAAGATTAGACTGAACTGTAATATCGGTTTTAACGTATTATGTAACTAAATTTCTATGAGTGTACATCAAAATCGATTAGGTGCGTATTTTTCCTTTCGATGTGGATTCAATGGGCCTTAGTTTCCGAAATATCGAGCATCGGACTTGCAACTGTAGAGCCTGAAGCCTCGACTTAGAATGTATATATGCACCACAACCTCGAGATCTGAGAACCTAAATCCCATTGGATAAAGAAAGAATACGCACCTAATGTACTCTAATTCTGTGAAGCCCAGTCGAATCAGCGACGCACATCTCGCGACATCTTCTTGTTAGATTAGGAATTAGTAAAATCATTTTAAATTTCTGGTGTTTTATTTCAAGTATTATTATAAAATGCATTGAAGGAAATGGTGTGAACATATGATTAACGATAAACTACCTAAGTTACTTATATTTTTTTGGTTACATTTATTCGTTAATTTCTGGCAAGATTTGAGAGGAGCAAACTGAAATATATTTTTTTCATAAAAGTAACATTTTTTAAAAGTACTTTTTTCGAGCTAATAAAGGTTTCAAAAGTTATTTAGTAAAAACCTGTTGGGAGCTGAGTGAAGTCGAGCGAGGTAACCGATTTTCTCGACTAGAATGCAACACTACAAGGAGAAACTCTGGCACGAGTCGTTAGTGTTAAATTAGTTTTTATCGTAGCACTAGCCACTAGCAACAGCAGTGCGAGCTTGGTGAGTGTTGCGCTGGTACGGCCCGTTCTTGGGATTGGCAACAATCTATCGTGTTAATTTTCAATAGCATGTGGTGCCAAATATCTCTAACGTTTAATGACAACCGTGCTTGATGTTTGACTCATTACCCGCGATATACCAATTGCACTATGAGCAGCATCAGCTGATGGAGACGAATGTACCTGCATAAGCACATCGCAATTGTTTATAAGGGGCTGTCCATAAATTACGTAATGCGTTTTTCTTTTGTTTATATCGTTGTATCCCTTTTGGCTGCGAGGCAATTTCATTCTTGTCTTTACTTAAACAAAAGGAAAAGGCGTAACGTAATTGATGGACAGCCCTTAACATCAGTGTCTATAATTTTTCATCAAATATAACCTCACAAATCTTTTTACGTTTTTTTATCGTTAAAACAATGACAAGTAAGCGCCTGAGATTAACAAAGTCACTACTTATGTGGAGAGTAACTGTATTTATGCGTTGATAATACATTTGATAAATGTTAAGGATTATGATAAATGCTGATATCGCCCATAAAGAAACAAATTTTCTTAAGTTCAAACCCTACCTTACCTAACCTTCATGCACTATTATGAGTTTTAGTTTTATATTCCCAGCCGTAAAAAGTTCAATTATAATTTGAAAGTTCTGTTCAAAAATGTTTTCTTCAAATTGTAATGCGAAAATTAAAATTATCTGAGAACACTTTGTGAATTCATTCACTAAAGAAGTCATTAAAAGTTAAACTCTAATA
This sequence comes from Druon quercuslanigerum, assembly GCA_010014905.2. Taxonomy (NCBI): domain Eukaryota; kingdom Metazoa; phylum Arthropoda; class Insecta; order Hymenoptera; family Cynipidae; genus Druon; species Druon quercuslanigerum. Next base: position 2,550 of record JAAAKG020214903.1, read on the forward strand.
TGAACAAATGAAATCTAAAAATTAAATTCGAAAAGTCTCTTAAAGATTTCCCTTAGTACTTTTAGCATTTGGTATGGGGCGAATGAGTCGAACGACAAGCGTGGTTGTCACTCAACGTTAGAGCTATTTGACACCACGCGCTATTAAAAATTAACACGAGAGATCGTTGCCAATCCTAAGAACGGGCCTAGCCAAGCGCAAAACATACTAAACTTGTACTGCTATTGCCATTAGCACGAGCTGTAAATTCACGAACAGGCAGTATGTTGGCAACTGTGGCTCTTGCCATTTCAAAAAATTTTATTTTGACACTAACCGCTCGTGTAAAAAGCAGTGGCAGCTCTCGTCGCGGTCGCTCCGTGTGGTTGACATCATATAATTGAGTAAAGGAAAATATTAAATTCATGGTGGGGATTTGGGATAAACTTCCGAAAAGGTAGCAACCCCGATTTTGTTTAAACTAATTATACTGATGTATTTTGATGCGCTGATTACGAATATGATAGTGAAAATTGGTGAAAATTTTATTTTCACGGTGAAAGCATACAACAGACAATAAAAAACATAGTTTTTTGCGTTTATCTCAGGTAATATGCAAAATTTCAAAACAAGTTTTTAGACTAAAGAATTCAAAGAATTCTTTTCTGCGAGTGACGGTTTCCGCGAAAATTAGAGATACATCGATTTCTAGTCACAGAGGGGCCTTCCCGCCCCCACGATACGTTGGAGAAGAGTTTGGAGTGTAACTTTACATTATTTCTGTGACCAATCACAGGGATGCCTGGCCGCCCTCACGAGTCGTTAGAAAAGGGGTAGGAGGACCCTACATTATTTCTGTTACCAGTCATAGGGGTGCCTTCCCGCCTACTTCTGTGATCAGTCACGTGTTTTTTAAAGGGTGAGTTGAAAAAAGTGTTCGAGACTCTTTTGTGAACAAGAGGAGCTGCAAAAGAAGTAACAGTAGCTTTATACCATCAGTATCAATTAGTGGAAATTTGATTTTGATGGTGGAACCATAAAAAACACATAATGAATCATGGTTTTTTGCGATTATCTCAGGTAATATGCAAAATTTCAAAAAGCGTTTCGGACAAACGTTGTAGATCGCATTAAAATAAATATTTTTTGTTTTAAGAATTTTTTTCTACGAGTTATAGTTTTCGACAAAATTAGATATATATCGATTTTTAACTACTTCTGTGATCAGTTTTTTTAAGTGCGAGTTAGAAAGGGGGTTCAAGACGTGACCGATCACTCTTTTGTGACCAGGGCGGAGTAGAAAGGGGTTAACAGCGTCTTTATACAATCAGTATTGAGTAAAATGGTAAAGGGAAATTATAGTAACGAGGAAGTAAGTAGGTAAAGGGGGAGCAAGCAGGTGAAGGGGAAGTAACTTTCACTTGTAGAAAAAAATTCTTGAAACAAAAAATATCCATTTTAATGTGATCTACAACTTTTATCTTAAAAAATTTTTTTAATTGTGCATATTACTTGAGATAAACCCAAGAAATCATGAATTTTTATTGTTTTTTATGGTTTTGCCATGAAAATCAAATTTCCGCCAATTTTCACTATCATATTCGTAATCAGCACGTCAAAATACATCAGCATGCAGAGTTCAAACAAAATCTGCGGTGCTACCTTTTCGGAAGTACATCCGGGATTTGTAATTAAATTCACATTTTATAACAGTTTTAAAATGTTAATATTGGAAATCGTGTGACTAAAAATGTTTTTTTGATGCCATCTACCCAAAAATTTGTTATTCATAAAAAAATGATTGTGAATTTAAAATTAAAGAAAAATTTCTTAAAATTTAAGATTATCAAAAGTGAATTATTAGGATTAAAAAAATTTTCTAAATAAAATAAAAATTAGAAATTTTATTAAAAATATAATTACTTTAAACAATAATTTACGTAAATTAAATCATCTTTACATTGGTTAATTAAAAAGATTTAGGGATAAATATTACCTTTTAAATCAGTTTTCCATAATTAAAAAGCAAATTTAATAATTTTTCACTTATTTTACTTTTTTAAATTTAAAATATAATCATTTTACCTGTCCATCCTGATCTGAATCCGCACGTTGTCTGAGGCCGTCCCAAATTTTGAACAAAGTGTCCTTGGTTTGTTGAAGTTTTGCATTTCCAGTTACCCATCCCCTCGAATCGCAAATCGTCTGAAGATAATTTTTCACGTTTCAAATTCATCCCAAAAAATAAAAATAAATTATAAACCCAAACAGTTACAAACAAATTTTACTTACTTTAACTGCAAGGTCAAAATCTTTCTTGTCGATAGAGCCACTCTGGTTAATGTCTGAAAAAATTAAGATCAGTTATTTTTTAAAATTTTATTTTTTTATTAATTGTAACAGTATTACTTGTAATTTACCTAATAATATGATATCTCACTGAGATTTTATATAATTAGGGAACGAAACTATATTTAAAATATAAACTCTTTTATTTAAATAAACGTGCAACCCTAATGAAATTAGTTGTGGAAAAATTTTTTAAATTGAAATGTTATAAAAAATAATAATAACAATTATTATTATTAGTTTTAAACATATACAATTTTATCATTTTTTCAGGGCCTACAATGTTTTATAGTCCAATACACATTTTACAGTCCAAATTTAAAATTGAGCAGTCCGAAATAAAAAATGTGCAATGGAAAATTAATTTTATTTTTTAGCAAAATGTCCAGTTTCTTAACAAAAAGGAAGTTCAATGTTTATTTAAACTATTGTTTTTTTATCAGTAAATTATCAAAATTATTATTTCTTAACTGTAGGTCTTACAGGCTTTCCTCTTTTTCCACTGAAACGCGAATTTAATTAATCCAACCAATTTCAACTTTTTTGTGTGAAAAATGCCACTGTCGGTTTAAAAATTATTTATTTTCGTTGTAAAATCAACAATTTTCTTGAATATACACATTTTTTCTTGAATATTCACGTTTTGTTTTGAAACTTTACAATTTTTGGTTGGAAATTCAAAAATCTGTTATGAAATTCAAATGTCAACAGTTCATGTGTAGTTAAAGATTTTGGTTGAGGATTTTCTTATTTTGTTGAAAATTTGTCTTTTCACTTTCAGAATTCATATTCTTGGTTGAAAGTTAAATTACTTTTTTGAAAATTCACTTTTCTCGTTGAGGAATAATCATTTTAGTTGAAAATTAGTTTCTTCAGCTGTAATTTTATGTATTTGGTTAAAAAATCAACTAGTTGGTTGAAAATGTTAACTTTTTTTTTGATAAATCATATTTAAGGTTTGAAAATTAAACTTTTTTGAAGAAATGTAGTTTTTTTATTGAAAATCATTTTTTGAAATGAAAATCTAACTATTCTATTGTTGAATAAAAATGGATGCTTTTAAATTTCAAAATTTAACTGCATGGTTACAAATATATGTAATTTTTGGAAAATTAGTTGTTTTTTTAGGAAATTAATTTTATTGATTAAGAATTGAAATATTTGGTTAGGAAATAAATGTATTTTGTTAAAAATTTGTCTTCAATAGAAATTTAATCTTCTTGGATGAAAAAACAGGCCCACAAAAAAGCAGTGGTCTGAACTTTACATGTGATTAGGGTACCCTTAAGGATTTTGTGCCGCTGAAGTAAAAAATTGAGAATGACTAAAGATTTACGGAGGTTTCTCTCTGGTATTTCTCCGTATTATGAGTAGCCGCGTTAAAATCTGGCATCAGAATTATTCTACATTGCCTCAGAATTCCCGCAGCCTAGGGAAAAATGTGAAAATTGAGTTCCACTCTCCATGCTCCACTTATTCCTCCAGTTGTTCCTTCCTGTTCTAATGTTCATCCACTTCAAAGTTACACTTCTTAATTTTTAACTTTTCCCTTATGCGAAGGGGATTTTGAGACAACTTAGAATAATTCTGATTCCAGATTTTAACTCTGCTGCTCAAAATACGGAAAGATGCCAGCTTTTCCGTGCAAGTAAAAATCTTCCTGAAACCTCTAGATTATTTCACTTATTCACTTTATCCCCTATACTAGGGGAATTCTAAACTACTAAAAAAATTTATATCAGATATAAACTCAGCATTTAAAGAGAGGGAAAGATATCAGCTTTTCCGTACAAAAATTAAGCCTTCGTGAAACCTTAAGATTTGCTCAGTTTTCCACTTTTACCCTAGGCTAGGGAAATTATGAGGCACCGTAGAAAAATTCTTATGTTAGATATGAATTCAGGAACTGAAAATACTTTATTTTATTTAAAATGAAAATATATTTCCTGAAAAACTATTAAAATCGCCTTACGCTATTCTTGCATAATACCTGAATAAAACGAAAAAACTTTATTTTAGAATAAAATTACGAAAGATAGGTGGAAGTTCAAAATTTTGTAGAAAAACTTGACGTAATTCATGCACGTTCCCTTACGATTGAATGATAAAATCCAGAATTACATAGTTCCGTTATTTATAGACCTTAAAAAATTCATCTTATTAATTTAGAATCCAAATCCACATTTCTGTTACTAGTAAAAAAGCTAGAAATTCATAGTTTGGGATTTGCAGAAATGCGAACAGAATAAAAATTGCTTTGCCAGAAATGGAAATTTCGGAAGCATTTCAGGGGTTTCGAATCGTCGAGGCTGTCAAGGCATTCATTCACACCTCGCAACCTGAATGAAGCATCATTAGTTTTCACCTCTAGATAAATTTCTGAATTTCACATAAATTGCAGATATCAGAGGAAAACTCATGTCTAGAAATATTCGAATAAAATAATTGTCAATCCTCTGAAATTTGTCAACTTTTCATTTTTTCCGACATCCCCGGGATATGAAATCATTACATACGTTTCTGACTATCTACTTCAGTTATTATACTTTTTATTGAAAGCCATTAGTTAGTTATGAGCGAATTAATATTTGTAAAACAAGAAATTTTTGAAAAATTGTTAAGTTCAGGGGTTTTCTATATTTATTTGCGTTTAAACTTGTTAAATTTATCTATTACCAACTTTATTAAATTTAAAATATTGACGACTTCCTAGGACACATAGAAATTTCATTATAAACGTTGAATATTTTACAAATTAATTAGCTTTTAACTGACAAGGTTCCACCAAAAAGCACAAAGTCAAAAATGTACAAAATTATAAAACTTTTACAAGAATAATTAATTTTCTAGTAAAATAGATATATGTTTAACTAACACGATGAATCAACAACTGAAAAACGGAATTTCTAACAAAATTATTCAACTCTTGACTAATTAGTCTAATTCTCAACCAATAATATCAATTTTCAACCAAAAAATAGGAACTTCGAATACAACAGATGAATTTTCAAATAAAAAAAATTAATTAAAAATACTCAATTATTTCAATTTAAAAAATTAGTTTTCAAACAAAACAACAATTTGCAACAAAATATTTTAATTTTGAGCCATAACAAGAATTTTTAAGAGAAAAATTCAACTTTGAATGAAAAAGTTAATTTTTCAGCTAACAAATATGAAGTGTCTAGAAAAAATGTAATAGTTGACTTTAAAACTAAAAAATGTTTATTTTAAATTAAAGACGATTAAATTCAACCTGAAGAGACAATTTTTAATACAAAATACTTATTTTAAACAAAAAAAAATTAATTTTTAACCAAAAATAGTATAGATAAAAAAATAACTTTTAACCAACCAAAAGCGAATTTTCAACAAAAAGTTGAGTTTTCAACCGAAGAGATGAATTTTCGACTAAAATGATGATTCTTGAGCTACTAAAGAAAATACATATTCTACTATGAAAACTAATTTTTTTCATCCCGAAAGTGTATTTTAGATCTGCGTGCTTAGTTTTTTTCGGGGAAACTTAATGCTTTTTCGTTTAAAAAAATATTGTAGGACATTTTTTGTAATGCCCAGTTTTAAAACTGCAATGCACATCTAGACGGCCATGATCTGGATGTGTTATATAAGAACTGACACTCCACAGTTGCTGTGCATGAATAATCGTGACACATAATTGATCTTGAGAATTGGATCATACTGATGCGCCATTTTCTGACAAAATATAAAATCCTAATTCTGCATAACATCTCTGCGTATCATATTGATTCAACTTTGGGATAAAATTTATCAACACGGAGAAAAATGACATTCAGGAGTTGGCTATTCAATACAGGAGTTATCTAGGAAAATATTTAATGATTAGAAAAATATGTTACTGCCTAAAATTCAGCATTTAGAATACCAAATTGGAGAGTTGATTGTTGCGTTGAAAACTCGGGCTCAATTCTCGGCAACTACGTTTTTTCATCTAACTCGACTTTTTTTATTTGAGAAAATAAATCTTTATAATTGGATGTTTAAAACTTAGGATACGTGTGCATTTATTATATAATAATCATGTCTCTTGCGCACTACACTGCGCAGGAAACATTGCGATACCAATTAGTAATATAGAAATATAAAAAGATTTCTATGTTTTAAATTATTTAATTGCACAGTTTAATCACTTTAAAAAAATTAATAGTTTGAGAGGCATGATTTTACTTTCCAAGCACGCTTTTTTTATTTTTCCACAGATAAATATAAAAAGTGTTTTGAAACATTAGGAAAAAAGCCACATCAAAAATATTCGTTTAAATTATTCGCAATGCTTTTAAGCTCTTTCAAATCGTTCTGACTTCTTTCAACTTTCTTGAAACCAACTTATTTCCTCCAAATTTTCAAATACATATATATTTATTCGCCTGAATAGTCTAAATTATTTGCACTCCTTAAATTTTTGGAAAAGTAAGGATTTGGGGCTGCCTGAACCATTTCCAATTAGAATTCATGGTATTGCGCAATATACTTGACTGATTACTCGCGCACTGCGGCCATTCCGAGATGGCAGTCATAACCGCTCTCGCCCTGCTTCCTTGAGAAACTACGAGGGCCAGCAGATTCATAAAGGCAGAGAACGTAGGGACTGAAAAAGTTCTTTTGTTGTAGTTAAAAGAATTCAACGTAATTTAGAATAATTGAAGGAATTCAAGACATTTTACAAATTCAGACATTTCAGAAGATTTGAACGAATTTAAAGGATTTGGAGAGCTCAAAGCATTTTATAAATTAATAATATTTCAGGAATTCATCGAATTCAAAACATTGAAGGATTTTAGAATAGTCGGAAATTCTGAATATTCCAGAAATTTAGTGTGTTTAAGGATTACAGGGAATTCAGACAATTTCAGATCATTCACGAAATTCAAGGAATATAGAGAAATCACAATATTTAAGGAATTCACGGGGTTCCGAGAATTTCAGGAATTCCAAATAATCAAGGAAATCTGGAAATTCTGAGAATGAAGGGAATTTAGAGAAGCCGCATAATTAAGAGAATGTAAGCATTCTCGAATAAAAAAGGATTTCAAGGAATGTAGAGAATCCAAAGATTTCAGAAAATTTATGGATTTTAGACTATTTAAGGGATTCAGAGAATTTGAAAAATTCTGAGTTTTTTATGGATAGAGAGAATTTAAGAAACTAACAATATTCAAGGAATTCTGAGCATTCCGAATTAAAGGAGTTCAGAATTCAGACATTTTCATTTGTTTAGAAAATTCGAGGATTTCAAGTAATTTAGAGAAAACCAGAAATCTGCAAATTTTCATTGCTCTAAATGCAAAACTCCAAATTAAAAAAAAAAAGAAATTCAAATTTTCATTTCAAATTTTAAAAGCTGTACATTTTTAGTTTAAAAAGCTAGTTTAAATTTGCCATTGTACCATTTTTTACTAATAAATTTTTTTTATTTATTCGTTCTAAGCTTAAAAATTATCTGTTTTTAAGTTGGATTGAAATGATTAAAATCTTAACCCTAAGAATATAAATGTATTTTTTGTAATCCCGTTTAAAACTTTAAAAGGGTAAATTATTTCAAGTAATCCTCACTTACGCTTATTGAAGTAAGTGAGAACATTTTAAGTTAAAATTAATTATTTAACTAATCATTGGTTTTAATTTGTTTTTTCTACTATAAAATATAATTATTTTCAAACGATACAATTTTGAATGATAAAAAAAAGAAACAATACCATTTTCAAAGTTTTAACTGATTCTTTCAATTCAAGTTTGCTTTATTTTAAACGATTCCAGTGCTGAGTAGTTTAATGTTGAAATTTTGAAGTTCATGCTTGAAATTAAAAATTGTAATTGTAATAGATTCGAACAATTTAATTATTTTTGAAACTAATACCAGAAGTCGTAAAGGTTAAAGGCTACTTCTTTTCTCCAAGTATTTTAGTGCATAAGAAAACTTGATTTCCTTTTGTATTTACATGTTTCTTAGCTTTAAATCCTATAAATAATAAAACGAACAAATTAAAGAAATTATATTATTTTTGGCTAATCATTCTCTACAGTTTCGAGCACAGGACCAATTCTTATTCTGGACTGAACTCTGCACAGTGTTCTGAAAGAGTCAAATCGACGAAGAACTTGAATCTTTTTGGTTGCCTATGAAGAAGGTAATAATGCGATTACACTTGAATCAATAACCTAATTTCAATCTTGAATTTTTTTACAACGCCAGTTCAGCTATGAATGCTTCGACTACTAACACTAACGACCCAATCTTTCACTTCAATTTTTCACCATGAACTGGCGTCTAGTGTACAGTAATTTTTCAAGTTTTTATTATTTTCCGACACTCAGAGTATGAGTGAATATTACCTCTTTCTAAAATGAATTGCAGAATCTGTTAGTGAATCCCAGCATTAATTGAAAGTGCTTTGAATAATGTAAATTTCATGAAACGCCCCAATTCTATGGTTATGAAAACCAGGTCAATTCGACGAGCCCATTCTTTACGATAGTTTCTTTCCTTGTGTAAAGTTTGATAATAAAATATATAAAAATCTCACCATCATTCGCGATGCTCTGAAACCCCTTTGTCGGACTTTGAACGTCGAGCGAGATTCTTTGTGAGGCGAGAATAATTTTTCGAAAAGAACCTTCGCGCGTTTGAGCCCGGATTGCTGATAAAATGTAAAAGTGAGGGAAATGAAGGCTTATTTATGGTAAAACCTCTCACAGCAAGAAGGTCGTATAATAAATGGATGCAGGGTGTTTTTATGTTCTAAAGGGGTTTTGCGTACAACGCCAATAAGTGTGGGACCTGACAAGGTGTCAATGTTTCAGAATATGTGTGTTTTTTCACATATGTGTGCATTTTTACAATGTGTGTATTTTTACAACGTGTGTGCATCTTTACAATATGTGTGTAAATTGAGTAAATGTGTGGAGGTCGCAGCCGTGTAGACTGCACGCCTGGTAGCTCCCATTAGCCCCTCACTTTCTTCACTTTGACCGTCGATGTCGCTAAACATAACCCAGGATACATTATTCCACTGCGACCTGGACATACGACAATTCTTCCATAAAATTCGCTGCTCTTAATTTAAAAAATTTACTCTCGAGTTAACCGATTATACAGAAAACCGTTATTTAATTAAGAGCCTCCATGTTCGAAAGAACGAGCAGCGTGAGAGAAAAGTAAAGTATATTTAGTTTGCCTCTGGTTAAAGTAGTGGTTTAGCATTTTCAAATTTTCATCATGATTTTGCTCTTCATGCCCAGGAATATGTACTTGATCGGAGATCTTATTAATGAAGTGGGTTACTTTTAATTAGACAGTAAAGAGCAACGAGGCGATTCAGGTAAAACAAGATCGTATATTCTCTTTAATAGTTTATTCTCTTTAAGCAGTTGCAAACATCCAAGGTATCCTCCTAATAATAAAACATTTGTGGGTTTAACTTCATTCTAGGCTTTTATTACTAGAAGTTTTTCTTCCCAGAAAAGAAAAAAAATGTATAAAGAATAGTTTATAAGAAGTGTATGATGAAGACTGTAAGCGGAGTCAGATTGGCCTTAAACGAAGATTTTAGAAACTTATTGGCCCTTGTGGAGAGCTTTACTTAGTGGACATGAATGAAGTAAAGAGTATGGATCTTACTATGGAATTATGAGTCATTTGACGTATTTTTGTGTGATCTATGACTTATGCTGACTTTGTGAAGCTCTTCGCCTGGGGTGATTGGAAGAGAATTAATAATGCTAGATTGATGTAAAATTTCAAACTGCAAGAAAATAGAGCAGAAAATCTATAATTATTTCTTTTATACGCTAATTATTAATAATAATCCTGAAATTCATTCATTTAATTTGTCCACAGGGAAGCCTAGTATGTTTCGGCTCCCTTGTCGCGTGCTTTTGTCTCCTAATTTTCTTCTACCACCTTCTTTAACAGCTTAGTGACTGGTATACCTCAGTTTGATATCTTTTAAAATGCTATTTTCATTAGAAATTGCTTCAATTAAATAAAAATTCTTTAGTTTGAATTGAAATAATAAATGATTAGATTAGATGCAGTGTTGAAGAAATTCCTTTAAAAAGGGAACTGTTTGCAACGACAGTCCCTTGTTTGTTTGTACTCTTCACAATTAAAGAATTTTTTTAGTGAAAATCTATAAAACTAAATAAATTTCCCTTCTAAATCTTTAAAATTGAATCAAGTATCATTTTTCATTTAAAAATTTTGATCTGTGTCAAAAAAGCGCTTCAAAATTGCATCATTTTCTATTATATAGATTAAATATAGAAGATTTTAAAGTATTAAGAAAAACTTTGAAATTACATACTTTTAAAATATAAATCTTAAAAATTAAATAAATTTCAATTGCATTTTTTTAAATTAAAGAATTTTCAACTGTAACTATTCAAAATTACAAAACTTTGAATTGCAAATCTTTGGAATTGTAGAGTTTTTAGTATTGGAAATTTACAAATAAAAATGATGCGACTTTTAAGTTTTACAATTTAATAAGCTGTAGTTTAGATGATTTGCGTTAGACTTTACGTCTTGGCTTTTCATCTTCAAAATCACCAAAATTTCAACACTATTATTAAAGCATTTAAAAAATTTATAAGACTTTTAATCTTCATAATCAAAGCATTTGTAATTTTGATCATTTACAATAAAAAATTATGTGAATTTTAAGGTTTTTAATTAAAAATACCGTAATTTTGATGCTTTATATTCGAAATTTCTTCAATTTAGGAGATTTATCATTAAAAACTCAACTTTTAAGTTTCGAAATTTAAGAAATGCTAGTTATGCGTCTTTTAAATGAAAGAGTTCAATTATAACTCTTCGTCTTGTAGAATTTTGGTTTGTAAATATTTAAAGTTGAAGAGCTTATCACCATTTCAACTTGTGCAAGTTTTAAGTTTAACCATCTAAAATTCAGTAATTTTCATATGTCACATTTCAAATTTCTCCAATTTATATTTAAAAACAATTAAACAATTTAAAAAAATTAATTTATACTTCTTTAAAATTTAAGAGTTTTCAATTGTGACTCTTTAAAATGTAAAAGTTTAAATTGTAAAAAGTTAAAAATTAAATACTTTAAATTTTTTAAATTTTTTAATAAAAACTTAATCATGTGTTACATAAGTTTTAAAATTAAAAATCCTGTTATTTTAATTCTTTATTTTAGACATTTTTTTAATTAGGAAGATTTTTTTTTACTGAAGTAATTTATAATCCAAAAACCGAAATATTACTGATAACTGGATTAACAATCTTAGTATCTTAGTTTATATTCGCATCGCATGTAGTTGTAAATTATGCAGCTGATACGAAATACTTTTTGAGATTATTTGCAGTCCAAAAAACAATTTCAATGCATTATTCTAGTCTGTCTTCTAATCGCTTAAAATCCTTTAGCTTCCTAAGTTAGTACTCTTGATATTCAGAATCATTCAAAATGAATTTTTATTTTTACATCTTTAAAATTTAAGAGTTTTCAATTTTTTAAAGGACAATGCAAAATTATTTCTAATTTCATGTTTTATAATTAAACTTCTGAAAAATCACTCATCGCTTATTTTTATAAATAAGAAATAGGAATGAAACTTTTTATAATCAAAGATCTCAAAGAAAAAATACTAAGCTTTCTTTTGAGATTAAAAAATAGAAACTTAAAAAAAATTCAAATTAGTTTTTGACTTATTTACAAGGCTAAATGTTTATTATTTTCGAAAGACAATTATCAATAATGGAAAGGGCGTGAAGCCCCTATCAAAACCGTAAGATATTATCCAATAACAAAAAACTTTGAAACTTAAACGCTTTGATTTTTTGAGTTGATATACTTAAGAAATAATGCATTAAATTCAGAAGCTTCTATTTTAAGAAATTATTTTTAAATCTCAAATGTCATGATATTTAAATGTTAACTAAAAAAAATAATAATAACAAGTAACAAATAATAACGAAACCGTCATTCAATTTCCCATTTACCCTTACACTCGTTTGGCTACCTGTACATATTGTTTTTAGAGCTTGCGGAAGTCATCCATTACCTCCGTACTCTTTCAAGAGTTCCCAAAGCTTACTTGTATCTACCTTGTCAAACGTTTTTTCTAGGTCAACAAATGCACAGAAAACTTTTTCCTACTCTCAAACTTTTTTCTGTAAATTTGCCTTAAGCTTAATATTTGATCCGAACATGACCTTCCTGGCATAAACCCACTATGGACTTTCAAAAATTTTCCGCTGTTATTTTCATTACCTTGCTAATAAGTATTTTTGAGTATATTTTACTTACGGTACTTAATAAGCTGATCCATTTGTAATTTTTGCAGTCGCTTTTATCGCTCTTTCTTTTGTATATTTGTACGAGAATTTCTTTTTTCCAATCATTTAGGACTATTACCATCTCGATACATAAACTTATCAATTCGAAAAGTTTCTGTGGTATGTACTCGCCACCGGATTTAAGCAGTTCAACGTTAATACTGTCTACCCTGGCGGCCTTACCGTTTTTCAAGTTCTTAATTATATCCCTAACCTTAGTGACACAGACTTTCTCAATTTGGTTTTCTAACGCATCAGTTGTGGTTTCCTATAGCTCCATCTCCGAATAGTCCCCGGAAATAGTCTCTCAAACTGTCTATAATCCCGTACGCATCATATAGCATTTCCCCTTTACTATTTCTCATGTTGACAAATTCTGTACTTTTATTTCTCTTCATTTTTTTATAAAGCAGTTTCTTGCTTCCTTCCAAGTTATTTTGTATTTTTTTCTCCTCGTCTGCTCTAATTTTATATTTACTTTCCTCAACCAATAGTTTGAGTATCTCCTTTTTGTGCCTGTAATCATTTAGACATCTATTCCTTTCCTCATCGTTAAGACCTGTCATGTTCAAAGTTCGCTTGTACGCTTCTTCCTTTGCTTTGTGGGCAGCCTGAACTTCATTACTCCACCATGCATCACCAGACATTCTTCCTACAACCACGGTACCACACTCTTCGATCGCATATCAAATAATGATTTCCAGAAACTTACTGCATACGTCCTCTATATCTTTGTTTCTTATAAGCGCCTCCCAAGTTGCCCTATATATACGTTCGATTATCTTATTTTGGAAATTTATTCGTACATACTGTTTCTGTAGGTATAGAATTTAGGTATTATAATTTATTATAATTAAAAAAAATATTTAATTTGCGAAGTCACCATAGAAATAAAGAACAAGATATTATTTGATTTATTTGTATGTGCTGGCTCACTAATAGGGTTACCACCCTACTTTTAAATTTTCAAACTAATTTTGAGTTTTAAGTTTAAAAACTTGAAACTAAAAATCGTGTTCATCAATAGCTGGCAACATAAGAAATTTTCTTAAAATAACTTTATTTCTCATTTTAATTAAAGGTTTCTTAAATTACGAGGTTTCAATTTTGCAAAAATCTTTAAACCTATGCCTTGAAAATGATCGTAATTTATATTTTAATAATTCAGTATAAACGCACATAAAAACTTCACTGCTCTTTGTTATTTCAGGCGTCGTTTCTCTTAAGCGGTAATTTTATTATATGCTCACGTTTTTACTCCTAGTCGTAAAATGAATATCAAGTTTCTAAGGCGTAATTCTATTGATCGATGCAAACTATTTGGTAGAAACCTTCTTAATTATGGATAAGCAACAATCTTTGTCAGTAAAGGAACTTTCAGATCCCAAACTAATAATTCCAAGGTTCTGCTTGATTATTAGTATAATTATTAATTAACTAAGCACATACATTTCGTGGCTGCTTACACAGTCATTCAGATTCGCTGAAGCTTTCCTAAGGTCAATATTAACTTCAACGTCTACTCTTATATGTAAATACTTGAACTCGGGCTAGAAGTCGAAACACAATTATTACGACTTTATAATTTTGCTCTACTGACGAAGTTTAATTCGATAACTTGATTTGCTGATCCAACTACTTTTAAGATTTACATGAATTTTCTTAAACCTAATGATCAAATCCATTTTGCATCAGGCAGCAGGTTCTATGTAGGAAAAACAGAGGATCTTTTTTAAAATTCTGTTTTAAAATCCTTCAAATTTATATCAGAATGACCTAGAGGGATCCATTTCTTTTAAACTTAAAGCCGAATCCGTTCCAAACAAGGAAGGGAATTTGATTAAACCAAATAGTTTAATTTACAACTAATTAAGATAAATTTTTACCGAAAATGGAATCGTTGACTTTTGGGCGAAAAAATTAATTTTCAACCAAAGAATGATAATTTTTAAAAAAACATGTAGTTAATTTTGAGACAAAAGACGTTAATGTCCAACCATAAAGAAACTAATTATTAATGAAATAGATTAATTTTCACTCAAAAAGACGAATTTTCGGCAATGTATATAAATTTTTATGCATAACAATTAATTTTATAACAAACAAAAAAACAAATTTAAAATAAAATTTAATTTATTAACTAAAGAGATGAAATTTCAACTAAAACGATAAATCTTTAATTTAAACAATTAATTTTTGATATATTAGATGGATTCTGAATTTGAAAAGACAAATTTTATAACCAAAAATAGAATATTTTCATTTTGAACAAAAACAGCAAAATAATTTTTAACAAAGTAATTCAATTTCCAACGAAATATACTTGAATTTTCAGCGAAAAAAGACGAATCACCAACGAAAAATGCAATAGTTGATATGCGTCAACCAAAGGGATTAATTTTTTACTACAATCATAAATCTTCAATCAAACAAATAAATTTGTAAGAAAGTAATTTATATTTCAATTTTCAATAAAAAACAGTTTAATTTGACCAACAAAGACGATTTTTAAACAAAATCGTTGCGTTTATATTCTAAAAAAAGTTCTTCAGTTAAGAAAAAAAATACACCGGAACCGCGTTTATATCCACTCTCACTTATATCCTCTCGCGTTTATATTTCTATCATAGCTCTTATTTATATCCGTTTAGCATCCAACACCTCGCAATACCACGTGACCAACAGGCCAATCAGCGCTCAGCGCGGGAATTTCACCTCCACTGAGAAGCATTGAAGAAATCCCCTCCTGGGCGGATATACCTAAGTGAATGTCTAAGTTCTCGGGCGGCAACCATAAACGCAATTTCAGTGCAGAGAGAAATTCTTGGTGACTTACCCCAAAAAGATGATTTTTCTATAAATACAAATATGATTTTCCTACTAAAATAGTTAAATTTTCAACCCATAAAGACGACATTTTAAGAAAAACTTTGAATCTTTCAACAAAACAAAACAAAATTTTGAACTACAATTATGAATTAATTAAAAAAATTAATTTTCAACATAGTGTTTCAGTTCTCAAGCAAGTAGTTACATTTTGAACCAAAAACGATGATTTATTACTGAAACATGTCCTAGTTCATATTTCCAAAAAAAATGTCTAATTTTAATTCAACAGAATTTGAATTCAACTAAGAGACGAATTTTCAGCTAAATTGTTGAATCCTTAACCAAAACATATTCATTTTCTACCAAAGAGTTGAATTATTAACCAAGAAAGATGAAAGATCCACAAAAAAAAGAATTTTCAAGAAAAAAGACAATATTTTAAACTATTTTAAAAGACAAGCAAGAACAATATTTTCGATAACTGATGAAAACTTACATTTTATCTTCAGAACTAATTGTGTATATAGTATAATATAGCTTGGTAGTTCAAAATACCAATTTCTCATGAAAAAAAAAACGATTTCCGGTGCGAAATGCCAAAAATATCTAAAATTGTTAATGAGTTGTGAATCTTTTTTATGAATAAACATTCTTTTTATTTTTTCAATTTTGGTTTATAATAACTGACTTCCTGTGAACTTCTTGATGATTGCTTCTTCTTAAAAATGCTAATTCCCGTCGAAAAAAATGACTAAAAGCTAACATTTTTAGAAATTCTAAATCTTTTTTGAAAATGTAAGAATTCATAATCAAATTATTTTTTAAAACTACTGATTTACAATAATAATAGCAAGAATTTCGAGATAAATATACTGTGCAACCAGTTTTTTCGAACAACAAGCGAAGAAGTATGATTTTTGAAGAAAGCTCAATTTCATCAATAAGTGGACATAGCACTGTTTAACTTTCCGATCTTTAAAGCTCAATTTCATGCCAATACAAAGGATATTTTTCATTCAAAATAAGACATTCATTTTTCCAAAAGAAAAATGATAAGAATGTAAAGTTGTTTCAGAAGAATATAGTGAAAGCACTACGTGAAGAATTCAATTTTTTTATTATGAAACGTGTATCATCTGTAAATAATCTGTATCTGTATCTGTATCTGTATCTGTATCTGTATCTGTATCTGCATCTGCATCTGTGACTGAATCTGTAATACCTTGTAAATATGCCATATTACAGCTCATATAGCAGGTATTATAGTTCAAATGAAAGGTATGAATTATGTAAGTTTTTTATCTGTACATCATGTGTCGGGCATCTCGAATTATTTTATTATGAAAGGAGAAAAATTGAAGAAGCGTCTCGCTTGATGGAAGTTATAATTGAAAAATTTTCAAGTTCAATACAAAAGCTGACATTTTCTTTCTTTCAGGCTGAAATGAAACAATTGAGCGTATTCATTTTAGTAGGTATGTGATATTCTATTATGATTTCGTTATTGATTCCCTGCCACGAATAGAGATCCCTTGAGGAGCTTCATTTATGAAGCGGTAGTACGATTATATATGTATACTACTAGAGTATTAAAGGGGCCGTCAGGAGTATCGCAATATCGGTTTTATGCTACGAGATAAGTCCTTCGTTAAATCTTTCTAGATTTTAATAATGTTTGTACCTTCTTCGCGTTTTGTTTGCCGCTAAACACGAATTTTCTGCGACGCTTATCAAATACTTCCAAATGGGTTTTCATCCTTTTCAAATATTTCCACGTGCATTCGTATAACAGTTTTTAAAATATTTTATTTCATGGATATTATTACTGGGAAAATAATAAGGAAATAAATTTCCATTCAAAAATTAAATAAATTAAGGCTTGAAGAATAAAAGAAAAAAGTATCTTTTTGAAACTAAATGTCAGCCGATTCCTCAAATCTCAACAAGTCTGATTTTTTTTATATTATTCATAAGGGGTTTACTTCAATAGAGTATTAGGGTCATAGTGCTAATTCTTGGCACCCCCAAAATGGTTGGCACACTTCTCCAGTTTTTGCGAAATAATAAGATAATAGAGATACACATAGCAATGTTTTTTATTTTCTTTTAAATTGTGCAGGCATTTTTTGCATTATAACATGTATTCATTTAATTCTAAACAATTACTTATGTGTTATAAAATTACGAAAATTTCGTCTTGTTTCCAAGTTGTCAATAATTTGCATGCTTACTGAAAAAATATGTAAATAATTGCAATTTTCAATTTAACCGAAGCAACGTTGTAATTAACCGACTATATTCATTTTGTAATATTTCAAAAAAATATAATTAAAAAAAACGATAACTTGTTTAAGATATAATAGGGGGTGCAATGAATTTTCATTTTAAAGCATCGCATGCTATTCTTGGCACACCCCTGCCGAGAAGTTGGTTTACGTTCCTGTATTTTTTTCTATTCTTGGTATTAGGTAAAATACTTAAAAGAATTGGATAAGTAAATACAATGCAACTGTATGCAATAAATAAAATATCACACGAACCTATAGATTTGTGTTTCAAAGCGATTTTACCCAAAATACAAGATTGTTTTCGTTTTCCTCTAACCCCAAAACGAAATTGAATGCAAGTTAAGGAAAAAATCACATATGCTTTCATATCTCAGTTATGAGGAGATAAGGAATTGAGGTAAATTCAATTGAAAGAAGATGAAGCTAAAACTAAGTAAGTTAAAAAGCAAGAACGAAAACGGCGAAAAAAATGTTTAGAAGAAGCGAAACAAGACAGAAAAAGGAGAAACTTAGGTGTTACTAGAGCAAGGAAGTTAAAAGCCAAAAAGACTATTAACGAAGATAATAAATTTTTGAATACTACCGATCCTACTGATTCTGCTAAAACAGTCAAGAATAGACGAGTACCTAAGAATTCGGACAAGCGAAAATCTTATAATTTAGTAGTTTAAGACGGATTATTCGTTTATGAATACAAATTAATTTATAAAAAATGTTTTCCTTCACTATTCACTTATTAGCTATAATAATATAGTTCAGTATTATCGCTCAAAAGCTTTTTTCAATCATTTTCTTAGTTTCTAATAATGATAAATATTGAGAAAAAAGGCTCAGCAGTTGATTTCCTGTTGAATTTTTACTGTATATATTGCTATTAAATTCATTACACATACAATATTTTCGACATTATTTCTTTATTAAAGCCTGGAGTTCTTCTTAACCTACCAAAAATTTACTACCTTGCTCTACTTGTTTAAAAATGTGTTTTTCTGCTTTTGTTAATAAACTTGGAGAAAGTAATTGATGATCTTTGCAATTTTATGTGTGGAAAATCGTTCTTTTATGCGGAATAATTTCTATTCAACCGAAGAACAAGGCTTGTGCACACCTGACTCACATCCAACAACATTTCTTGTTGTTATAAATAATTTTAAAAAACAAACAATTATAAAAATAAAAAGTAATGAAGTGTCTCATCGTCTGAAAATTCGGGATGAGTCCTAAATTTTTTATGACCTTGGCTAATCCATCCCCTTTTCCAAGATCCGCAGTTTTTCGGGGCGATTAGGCACAGCAAAAAATTATAATTCCTAAAAACGTACCAAACTATTTAAAAATAAAAATAAACAAAAACCCTCTTTCATGGATGCAGCAGATTCCGAAAATTTGAATCAACATTTTTAGCAGTTCAATTAACCTGTAGCCAACAATATTTAAAATATTTTGCTAAAAATTTCAGGACAGATTGTTAAGATAAAGATGTAGTTTTAGTTTAAGTATACAGGAAATTTTGATTCATTATTTATTTATAGAAATGTTGAACTTTTTCTCGAAAACTCGATTTTTTAGCAGTCCAGTCGATCTGTTGCCTATAATATTTAACCGATTTATATAAAAAACTTTTGATATAAAACATTTATCTCATAAATTGAATTTTTCAGCAGTTCTAGTATTGTGTATTGCTAAGTTTGGATTTATTAATTTTTCTAAGAAATATTTTTCCTTTTATTTTCAAAATTCGATTTTTTAGCGAATAAGTCTTCTTGTATCCTACAATCTTCTTTATTCATAATGTGTCCCCTAAGGGTTTACATGACTTCCATTCCATACCACTTACATAAAAAACCGAAAGA
>JAAAKG020214914.1:0-22195 GCA_010014905.2 Druon quercuslanigerum
CTATATGAGCTCAAGTTCCTAAGGATACCAACTTTCATTTGAGCTGCAACATGAGTGAACCCCCAGTTTTTTCTGTGTGCGCATGACTATCCTAATTTTCATTATCTAGTTTCGAATATCTAGTTTTCTCCGTGAATAATAATTAATGGAGAGAAGTTTTCATTCGATCAAAAGATTTCTTTTTGTTTGAAAGAGATCTAACCTCGATATACATGTTTCAAATTTTTCTGGCTATTAGATTCTGAGGTACAGCTGTGCAAATATGTCTTTTTTTAAAATTATTTGTTTGTGATTCTGAAAATTCAAAGAGTTTATCCTATGAAAAAAGTGCAAGAGACAAAAAATATTTTTGTTTGTTGCACAGAGATGCTATACATAACTTTCGACATTTTATTGTTGATAAATAATGAAATTGTTAAGAAAACAAAATTAAAAAAGACTAACTCGGATTCCAAAAATATCAAAATATAAGCAATGCATGCGGAAATGTTAATGACAATTGAACTATTAGTGATTTTGAAAGAATATTGTTGTAAATATTGATGCATTGCTAAAGAAATTCTTCTTATTAAGATACAGACAATGATAAATTGTCGGAAAAAGTAGCTAAACATCTTATTATCAGTAAAAAGTAGTATTTCATGCATTATAATCAATTTGTATTAAGAAAACCGCAAATAAATAATAACTAGAGCCAGAAACTAGGGATGAGAAAAGTATCGATAAATGTCGATACGTATCGATACACCAGGTTATCGAAAAGTGTCGATACATTTTTCTCTTAAAGATATTTATCGATATTTTTCTTGTTTGCTCAACTGCTGAGTTTGTACTTTGTACCTTACTAACGTTGTAGTTTCGTTTCAGTTTGGTTGCGGTGTCTTAGAAAGAACTCGAATCTGCGTTTCTATAAAATATAACAATTCAATCCAAGGTAATGTTATGTATAAAAACGTTTCACAAGGTGTATTAAAAGAAGCTAGTACTCAGTTTTTGGTTAGTGCAATTAGAAATCATTGTATGGAATCGATAACATCATGGGTAGAAGAAAATTTAGTAAATGAAAGTTCTAATACTACTGCTGATAAAAAAATTGCCTTTTATGAAGCAGAAAAATCACTGATTATTGAATATATTATGGAAAATGATTTTTCTGGGTTGCAAAATCTTATGGATGCAATTGATAATAAAAAATTTGTAAATAATCAAAAATTAAAGGTAAATGAATGTAGAGTTTTAGCAAATGCTATAATAGAGAAAAAAAGATATTGTGAAGAAAAAAAGAGCGTGCGTAAAGATCTTCACGATAATCTTTATAAATTACTAGATACTAAGTATAATGAGTTAACAGATGAAAATTACAGAAGTGAAATATCAGAAAAAATAAAGCAGACCTTTGGGGTCCTCTTTTAACATTATTTTGCTCATATTCTGTATCTAATTTTAAAGAGAAACGTAGAGGGTAAACCTAATATTGACTACGCTGACTTGCTTCTGAAAGTATCGTTATCGCGTCTACCACTCGATATACACACATTCTCAACTCTAATATTTCTGAATATTTTTCGTCTTGTCATTCGGATGAGGAAGAAAATGGCGTTTAGAATATAAAGCAGTGCATATTTTCAAGATTTCTCCTTCACTTTTTACTAAATCATTTGAGAAAACATGATGAACATCATTCCGGATCTTCTCCTTGCAATCGAACTTTTCGTTCACGTTTGTGGTAAGTCTGCCTTATACAAGATACTTCCTAATGTAAATATATAAATATAACATATTCGTGGAATTAAAAATGTTACTGTAAAAGAGCTGAATTCCCAAAATGTTGGCGAATCTTTAATTTACACTTGCGTTAAGGAAGTGCGCTTATTGGGCGCGCACTGCCCTATCGGGAGTGGAGCGGAAGTAAAAGTTCGTCAACATTGGGATTACTGCAGAGGAGTATAATTCCGGGAATCGCGCATATAAAAAGTAGGGACGATTGGGGCGACTATCGGAACCCCAAATATTTAATATAATAATGATTATTAGAAAAGCTATTATCGATGGAATCGTTAAAAACAATGTTCTAGTTCTCCCGCATTAGTCTGCATGCATAAAAAATGTTTTATAAATTAAACGCACAATATTGAAATTCGGAGCAGAAGAAAAGTTTTTTTCTTATTTTACTGTACTTGTAAAAATACGCAAAATCTGGTATCACGTTCAAACCGGGCTCTTTCGAAAGCTTATATCTCTGACTTCAAAGGATATTTTCTTTTTTTGTGATTTAATGTTTTAAAAATATAAACAATTGATTCCAAAAAACATCTAAAATGGGGCAGGCTCCGGCAGTGATTGTGTACGGTGACCGGTGCACAGAACGACCAAGCAGCCGATGCCGCTTCGTTTTCCGGAGCAGCAGCTGAAAAACATAATCTGTAAATCATAACAGTAGGATGGGTTGATCTAAATTAACATTTTGTGAATTAGATTTTAGGATAATTATAAGTTAAATTCCAGTTTATTGTTTATTTTTTAGACCTAATATTTACAATTTTGTTAAAAATACAAATAGAAGTAGTTCAAATAACAAAATTTCATTTTAATTGTAATTTATGTGATAAGTTGATAAAGCCTCGATTTTTTCTGAAATGCGGTGGAACTCCTAGGATAACTCCTTTGGCTGTTTGAATTTGTTTGAAATTGAAAAAAATCAGCCAAGCATCACTATAAATAATAATAATTTTTCTTCAACTACTTTGTTCTTTACAAAAACAATAACATAAACCTAAGTTCTTCAGATATCTGTTAAACTAATCTAATAAAAAAATGCCCTTTATTCTTATTATAACTTTTACGCTCTTCCTCCAGTGTAAATTATTTTACTTTGCACTGCTTTTTATTTAATATTTTGACACAAAACTGCAGACGGAAAATATTTTTCTGTAGGTTAGGTAATCAGCTGTTCGCGTTAGCCTTGCCGATCCCTACCCCACCATGTGACGGAGCCCGTCCACTAGTGAGGCACGTTGGACGGTTTACTTATTCATTTTATAAAAATATGTATTAAAACACTTGGTCGGTTTTTAATCAATAAATTTTGTTTCTCTAATGAATATTCTATCCACTACAATTTTTTTCTTTTCTATAACCTACTGTGTAAAGATACAATTTTAAGTTAAATTTAGGGTGCCGGTACCGCCCCACTCGTTCCTACGATTTAAATTTTCTATTCCTTCAAGATTTTCTAACTTTCACTCAATATTACAATATTTCACTATTTTAGAACGAGTAAACTATGGGTTCGCCCAAATGAAGCCTTTTTATAATGCTAACTGGCTCCTCAATTGTTTTAATCAATTTTTATACCTAGAAAATGATCTTAGTTGTTTAACGTGTTTTTTATACGCAACTACAAATTATTAAACAATCATAGTTTTCATAATTTAGGACATACATTTTAGTTATGAAAATACGTTAGGAAAATTCGCAACACGGAGTTATGCCATAATATCCACGCGCGTGAGCACGAAAATAATATTTTTATTTAAACCATAAGATATAAATGCTAGCTTTGTCATTTCTTTTCTTTGTAACGATATTCTTAAAGTATGTGTATTACTTTATTGCAAGTGTGCCAAGGTAGAATGATTCGGCATTAAAATTTATGCCATGTTGAAATAAGATAATTTTTTTAGAACACACACACACACATCTATACATATTTTGAATTTAAATCTAATCTTTTATATATTTCCCAAATATGTTATTGTCCGTAAAGAAGAAAACTTGGAATATCTGCATGGGTACCAGTAACCAAAAAAGTACCGATACCGGCAATAAGATTCATTCAAGGAATTTGGAAGGGCTTGAGACAATTTTGTAAATAATATAACAAAATTTTAGGAAAAACTTTAGCTATTTCAAAAAATACGTACTGTTAACCCTTATTGGGTATGGTTAATTTCGCACACGCGGTCGGCATTTTGGGTCTTTCATTTTCATGAGGTTTTTTTTAAATATTGTTCATATTATTAAAATCTGGCAACATTCGCAGTTATTCTCCTGGGTCTTCTATAGAATACATCGTGAGAAACGTTTTTGCTATTGGCATCTATATATTTCTTAAACAATTTATTATTTAAACACATCTTATGAAGTACAATTAAAATTATTTATTTAAAACTTATATTATTGATATCCCTGTTTACAGTTCGTAGAATTTACATAACGCCGTATAATAATAAATATTTAATTAGAAAAATATAGTTCAATTTGTTTTTTTAACTTTTTTGAGCAGTAGCTTATGACGATGGCTTTTTCATTGAGTTTCAACTCGTACGTTCAGCGCAATGGTTAAGACACCGGACTTCTAGGCGATAGAATTAGGTAAAGATGTAGGTGTTTGATACCCCGCAGCGCTAGAAATTTTATTTGCAATATAATGTTTAAAAATGTAATATTTTTTTACTCTTAACAGGACCATTACTTTTGAAAGCCAAAATACTCGCAATAAATTTGTATTTATTTTTTAAATACCTTTTTTGTCATATCGTCAGGGTATAGCAGTATTGGGTGCTAAAATTAACCAAATTGTTTAAACGACATTCCAATTTTTGGAATGTTGGAGCAACCTGTCCCCTAGGCTGTCCCCACTAGAACCATACTAGAAAATCTATTAGGACCCCATGGCCTCAAGTTTACGTTTTAGATTGGGGCTCGACTAGTCCCCCCCCCCCTAAAGCCCGATTTATGATAAGGAAAACTCGCCAGAGCCAGAATAGAGCTCTTTCACAATTCCTGCACTTCATTAATTACAAGCACATAATTCTTTAATGTTTGAAAAGTAGATATGCTTTTTGATTTTTTGTGTGAAAATAAGGCGTTGCTGATTGGCTGTGTAACCGGAAGAAGCATAACAAAACACATAATTGAAAATTCATAAGTAACAATGATGAAAGAAATTTAAAACGAACTAATGCAATAATAATTTAGCGAAACACATACAAGGGATATAAAGCCTGCAATGGTACTCTAATATCATTTTAGTTGAATTTTTATTCTGATTACTTTAATCAGATCTGGTTTTTGGGAAATATATATACAGTTTCACATATTCAAGGTTGCAATAATAGACAAGTATTATAATATAAAATCATATTTTGAGTTTAAATATTCATTAAAGAACGTTATTTCGAATTAGTGCGTCAGAGTGCCAAAAAAATGATCCCGGGAGCTGTTTTCTCTGCTCGCGCACATCTGTCGCATTCCTTGGAAAACCGAGTAAAGAAACAAGGAAGTACGTCGCGAGACGAGGAAGAATGCGGCGAGGCAAAACGAGACGAGAAATTTCGAGGTAACAGGTATGTCTCGTTCCGTCTCGTCTCGTACCACGGGGTTTCTCGCTCGGCAGCGACACTATTAAAAATCACAAGATTACCGGAGATTACCCAAAATTGCACAAGGTCACATGGGTATACATGAGATTACATGGCAGAGTGTCAACCAGATTAGAACAGTGGTTAACCCATCGATTAATAGTTAAATTCTGCCACAGCTTGAAAACGGTTGTCTTTAATTTCTCAATTGTGAACAAATAGTAATACTTTTCTAATTAAAATTTTTTCAGAGAATTTATACTTCAGATTATAAAAGTTTCGTTCCTGAAAAAAACTGTTCTATTCACACAATAATCTTTTTTTATACAGAAGTAAATTCTTCGCCAATGAACTACGAAGAAGATTCTTTATGGCATCCATATCGCATTAACGAAGATGAAAATGAAATAGTTCTCGATTATATGGGGATAGATATCTATGTGCTTCGCAAGACATTCCCCGACAATGTTCATGTTCCGATCAAGTGTATTTATCCAGAGAAGGAAGGTTATCCTAAACTTCATGGCATTCCAGATATCAACACTAAACGAAATATGAACTTTACAACCGTTCCTCTTTACAGTCTTATGGATGGCGTAAGGTATTGTGTGTTATATGTAAAAGATGATGGAGAACTTTTGGGAGTTCAGGTTCCACCAGCTGAAGATATTGCTGACCCTACACAATATAAAGGTAAATTAAAATGGCATATAATTGTTGGTATACCTAGAACCTGAAGGGGAGTTTATCTGCCACTAGGTATGGCTAACTGAGCCGTCCGTTGCAAGAACCAGTCCGACCAGTCCGATCTCAAAAAAGAAACTTTTCAAAATCGAAACATAACTTTTTTGAAAATGTAGAATTGTAGAGAATAAGGAAATGCAACGTTTTCCTATAGGAATTTTTTTGTCAAACGTTTAGTTTTAATAATAAAAGAGAAATATCGAAATTAAAAATACTATAGCCCAGGAGTTCATGAAAAAGTTAAAAATCACTTATTGCTTAATAATATTTAAATGCAAAATCAGGTAAATCAATAATTGTATTTTCTTGGCTTTGCCGGTAATAAGTATCTAGGTAACTTTGATTTTCAAACAACTTTCAGTCAGTTATTTGTTCAAAAATGTTGAATAAAGTTTTTTGGAAAATTTCATATCGATTCGGTGAAAATTTACTGAGATATTCATATTTCAAAAAAGTACTCGATGTCTGCAGCTCCGCCAGGCAGCCAGGATCTAGGCAGTCCACGTGATAACAAAGTCTTCCCGAAATATTAGTTATTCAGAATCATAAAAGTAGCTTAAGCACAACGCGAGCGGCTTCTATCAGACTTGGAAGTAGACCAACCTAAACTCACAATCGAGTAATGATGTCGCCACTAGACATGATCAGGGACTTGTTTAAACCAAGTAAACTCAAATTGTATATCTAACATTTCCCCTCGAGTCCCGAGTCACATAAGTCACGCAAATGATTTATCGGTTCACTAAAAAAAGTCCAGCCACTTTAGTACACCAATAGAGCTTACATCTAGGTAGTCCTTTAGTTAGAAAATCTGCAGCTTGACTCCCGCTGGTTATATGTTTTACAACAAATAATTTATCTTTAAGCATGTCGCGAACAAAGTGGTGCGGAATATCAATGTGTTTACTTCTAGAATGATATACAGGATTTTCTGCTAATTTTAACGCACTTCGATTATCACAATATGCGGTCAAAACAGCTAAATTATCAAATCCTATCTCGCGTAAAAATCTTTGCAAGTTAACAGTCTCTTTGGCACACTCTGATAGCGCCATATATTCTGCCTCTGTTCTAGACAGAGCCACTGTTCGTTGCTTCCGTGAGTCCCACGATAATGGACTTCCGTTCAATAAGAAGAGATAACCAGTGTGAGAGCGTGTGTCGTCGATACATCCGCCCCAATCAGCATCAACAAACCCCTGGATGGCTCTGCCATCAGATTTGTACGTCAATCCTACGCTGATAGTCCCTTTTAGGTATCTAAGCACCCGCTTAGCAGCTTTCGAATGCTCGATTCCATAGCAATTGTTGAACTGCCCGAAACTACTCACGGAAAATGAGATATCAGTTTTGTTTTTTCTTCTTTTTCAATTTCGTTCCAGTATCTATTGGAGTAGACACTGGTTTGCATTCAGTCATACCGAATCGTTGGAGAATCTCTGTTATATATCCTTGTTGACGCAAGGTGATCTGGTTATTGGTCTGCGAGAACTCAATTCCTAAGCAGTAACTGATCTGTCCAAGGTCTTTAACCTCGAAATCCGCTGCTAAATTTCTTCCCAGCTCAGAAATCTTCTTTTGGTTCCCCTGAACCAATTTAAAACAAGCAAGGATCAGATTTTGTAGATGTAGCCTCATATTTTTTGAGTGCCTTGTCCAGCTTAATATACCAACTTCTGCCTGCCTGCCGCAACCCATAAATAGATTTGTTAAGAAGACATACCTTATTTCCTTTGCGATGTTCCAACAACATTTTCCTTGCCTTACATCCAACTATGCTGTTCTTTTCAGAGTCGATAATGCCCTGCACGATTTTCTCGAAGTTCTTCGGTGTCTCCATCAGGACTTCTTCTTATAATTCACCACATTTTCATACCACAGGGTGTTGCTAGAGATTTCATGATTCGGATTGAACCAATCCGGGCGATTGGAGCAAAAGTCTCTGAAAAATGAATCCCGGGTTTTTGGTTAAATCCTTGTGCTACCAAATGCGCCTTGCTGCGTTGGAGTGTTCCGTCCGACTTCAGTTTATTGCGCAAGACCATGCGGCAACCGATTACCTCACCCTGCATTGGACGATCAGCAAGTACCCACGTATCTTTGTTGATGATAGATTTAATTTCTTCAATAATGGCTTGATGCCACTCATTTGCGTTCGGTCCATGCATGGCTACCTTCATTGGCACTTCAGAAAGGAAAGTTTCTTCTATCACGTCGGCGATCTCAGCTTCATCCGGTTCACCGGGCTGGTACTGCTTGCTAGGCCTGCCTTTTTTTAGACAGGTGGTCTAGCATCTGCGTTATCCACGGGTTCTTGTTCGCCTTCTGCGAAAATACGAGAAAATCCGCGGAACATTGTATCTTCGTCCGAATTATCCGATTCAGGAAATTCAGGAGCGTGCTCGTAGTCAATGGAAATGTCTTCACCTTCAGCTTCAATTTCAGAAGATGAGAGATGTTCTGTTTCAGGTAATTTTGTCCGTTTTAAATCCACGAAACGTTGAGACTGACCTGAATCCTCGTCTCCAATTTTTATTTTCGATGAAGCACCGAGAATTCCCTTCAGATTTTCTTCCTTTCTTCGATAAATTTGACATCTCTACATATTAGTACCTTCTTCTTTTCAGTTGACCAAATTCGGAAACCTTTGGATTCTGCAGAGTAGCCAAGGAAAATTCCTTCTTTTCCGTGTTGTTCCAAATTTCCTTTTCCGGGCTCTATATTTAAATAAAAAAACCTGACAGCCGAAAGGTCTCAAGTGTGATAAATCCGGTACATTATCCATCAAAAATTCGTAGGGTGTTCTGCCATTTAAACTCTTAGTTGGTCAGCGATTACGAAGATAATTAGCAGTGATCACTGCTTCCGCCAAAACGACTCAGGCCATTTTGAATCCATAAGGAGACTTCTGGCAATATCAAGAAGAGTACGGTTCTTCCTTTTGGCAGTACCGTTTTGCTCTGGATTATATGGCACTGATAGTCTCCGTGTGATGCCTCATTTTTTTAAATTTTCATCGAATTCCAGGCTTGTATATTCGCCTCCGTTATCGAACTGTAAAGATTTCGGGGTATTATCTTTCTGCTTCGCAACAAGAGCTACATATTCCTTCGTTGCGCTGAAAACTTTTGTCTTTGACTTCAGGAACCTGACTTCGCACCATTTTGATCGATCATCAATAAATTCGACGTAATATTTGGCACCACCCAGGGAGTTGACCTCATGGTCACATCCGTGTGGACTATATCCACAATTTTCGTACATCTACGTGAACTTCCTGGGAATGAAGTTCTTGACATTTTTCCCTGGATACAAACCTTGCAATTTGTCATCAATCTCAAATTTGTCAGTTTCTGCAACAAATCAAACGAAA
The DNA here is from genome assembly GCA_010014905.2 of Druon quercuslanigerum. Classification (NCBI taxonomy): domain Eukaryota; kingdom Metazoa; phylum Arthropoda; class Insecta; order Hymenoptera; family Cynipidae; genus Druon; species Druon quercuslanigerum. The sequence continues at coordinate 9,481 of JAAAKG020214914.1, forward strand.
TCTCGTTTTGTTTTAAATAAGGCGATGCAACACACCCGCCTTCTTCGATTTCTCGCACGAAGTATAGATTGTCTATTCTATCGGCAAAAAGTTCCACGTTACCATTCGCGTTTAAAATTTCCGCACCACCTTTTTTAAAAATCACCGTGTATCCACGATCGGTAATTTTAGCTACCGATAAAAGACTCGTTCTAAGGTTTGGTACGTGTGACGCGTTGGTAAGAGAGATGCTCTTTTTACCGTAAGACATTTTAGCTACGAACTGCACAGTTCCATTTCCATTAATTTCCGTTGCCGAACTGTTTGCAAGATTTAATGTGCCACGATTAGAAGCATTAATTTCGCGGAATTTGTTAGCGTCATTACATAAATGAGTTGCCGCCCCGCTATCGAGACACCAAACCTGTTTTTGTCTGGTCGATTGAAGCGCCGCATTAAAATACACGTCTTGCGATATTTTTGCGGATTGCTTTTTATTCTTTTTGAACCGGCAATCAGCCTTCTTGAGTCCCAGCGTTTTACATAGATAACATCGAAATTCAGACACTTCTTTTGCTTTCTCCGAATCTGTATGATTTGATGCAGGCTTATCTCGACGGCCAACATTTTTGTTAACATACATAGCATCCGATATTGGACATATTATAATTACTGAAACAAATTTATAATGCTTATTTTAAATTGTATTTGAAACATAATTTGTGGATAAAATAGATTTGGGAAAAATATTTCGTTCATTAGAACGTTCAGAACTTCACGTACATACTTTTTTAAAATTATTTATTCCAATACTGATTAATGATTACCTGATACTCTTTTTCTGTATAATGATTTTCTTTAATGAATATCTTCACAGACAAAACTATAGTTAACTTTCGTTGCATGTAAAATTTTCCGGTGTTGAAGTTTACATGCTATTTAGCAAAAGTTTATAATACGATGGAATAAAAGTTGTTGTATGCTATGTCCTTAGCAGCGATGGGAAAACGGAAAAATATGAGTACATTTGAGCTACAAATCAGGACACCAGATTTCAAACATGTTTTCGATTAATTAATTATTATTTTAAAAATAATCATACTTATTGAGGACGAATTAAAACGTATTTTTTATGAATGGAAATAAAGAAATTTACATAAATACTATATTTTGTTTTCGAACAAACATATTGGAATCGAATTAATTTTAAGATTGAAGCACAATAAGATTTCTAATACGATAAATGATTTGCATCTTTCTTTAATTCCAGAATTAAATTGAGTTTGCATATTATTAATTAAAAATTGAAAATAATGTAAAAGTATATTTTACATTTTTATTTAAAAACTAGTATCAAAAGTAAAATGCAAGGATGGAAATTTCTATCTCGCAACTTGTAAACTATGGTTAAGATCATAGTGATTATGGCGACTTTTTGAGTGGGTGTAAAATGCTTTAGTTTCAATCACCAAAAATATATTTTCAACCATCCACGATAAGTGTAATTTTTTAAAATATGAAATTACAATAATCGAAATGTTTTTAAAAATCTTTGGTCCTGATTTATAGAGCGATTCCATTCATAGTTCTATGTTCTCCGCCTTGCTGTCAGCTACATAGCAGACGGCGCTTTTTCACTAGAACATTATTCCGAGACAATTTACGAACATGAACTTATCTCAGTTTCGTCTGAAGTTTATTCGATAAGGTCAATTTTTGTACTTATTTTGCTATAATATCGTTTTGTAAGGGTCATGCAATTCTATGCAGTCATTGTGAATTCTTAAAAAATCTAGAAAATCCATGAGATCCTAAGCAATCTCATGCAATATATGCCATTAACAGTTATGAAACCTTTTGCAATCATATACAATCAATTAATTAACTGCTTGAAACAAAAAGACTCAAAATTTCCTTGATTTAAGCTTAAGTAATTTGGATTAAAAAATATTTTAAAAGCTTTTAAAGATAGATTGTTTATGAGTTAAATTCCAGATCTATATTTCCTTTTCAAGGTGATCCGGAAACTCTCAGTCCTGATAAATACAAATATTATCTCACTTATCTCGGCTGGGACTTCGTGGTGTATCATGAAGAAGGGAATCATCTATTAATGAGGGATGTAAAACTTTTCCCTTACAATAAACCGAACGAAGAATACAAAGATGTAAAAGCTATTAACACATATCATATTAGAGTTGTGAAGGTTGAATGTGCCGGCATATCGTTTTTCGCGGCACGAAGATATAAAAGAGAACCATATACTTTTCTTGCCAACACCATTGTAATTTTTGAGGCAGCTTGGCTTCATCCAGGGAGCATTGCCCCTCTGCTCCAAGGCGTGATGACGGAGAAGCAGCGCCGTGCGTGGTTGCCTGCAAACTATATTGGAGAGTCATCTAGAGGACAGCCCTTGAAGAAGGCTAAAAATAAGACTACTCCTAAAAAAGGTAGTTAAGAAATTTAATTGGTTAGTTGTATCATTTTAAGGCCGTGCTTATAAGTCCGGACAGGCCGTACGCATATGCACGTTTATGATACGGTTGAGTCTAAACGAATGGACATGAAAAGTCGAAGGGTGAGCTGCAAAAAGGAAGAGGACATAAACGTCCAGACTGTCCGGACTTATAGACGCTTCCTTATCTGACGAAACATAAAATTTATTTGAAGAAAGATAAAATTTATCTGAGATAAATGTTTGTCTGGCATTTGTGATATTTTAAACGGCTGCGTCTATGTTCGCAGGAAAAATTTCTTCCATAAATTTAAAAATCTTCGCGGTATTCAATTTTTAAATCCTCTCACTCCCTCCTATCGCCACGAAATGAGTGGAGGTTTGGATTGGATTCAATATTTAGTTACTAAAAAGAATTTTTGTAATATGAAGTTCATATCTTTGGTACATTAGCATGATTTCAACTTTTATTGGCAACCCGTTGACAGTGTCTGATGCATATTGCGTAAAAAAATGGTCAATAGTGCGTTTCACAAAATATGCGTGATGAAAAATAAATAGATTTATACTATTTTGTTTATCATGAAACATGGCACGCAAAGAATGTTTGAATCTCTGAATCCGAATTTGGTATCTGACTGACAAAACTCAAAATGGTGAATCCAATATAGGTAGGAAAATGATATTTTTCATTTGTTTTATGAACTTTTCTATGTAAAACAAATAAAAAATAACAGTGTTTTGTCAACTCTATATAAATTATACATAACCTTTTCGCCTGGGATGAAAGTTAATATATTAAAGTCTTTGGGTCTCTGAATCCAAACCTGGCATCAGAATTAGAAAACTCACTCTCTAAATTTCTTGGAGTAAAACTTCACTCCATCGGAGTGAGATTTCACTCTTCAGCTTAGTCATGAGCCTGTCCATTTTGTCACCTTTAAAAAGAGTGAAAATTCGCCCTTAAATTTAGAATGGTAGAGTGAATGGAACCAGTGCAATTTGTAGAGAATTCGTCCACTCTACTACTTAGGGTGAATTATCTGACTGAATTGAACCACGTAAATTACGTATCGTATTATATGTTCCGAGCGCTGGCCCTGGTCCTTTACTTTTTTTGAACAAACCTTTTGGGTCGACCCTGATGACGATTTCAAAAATTGTAAACGATAACTATTTAGTATAAACTTACTAAAGAGCAGATTATGTATTCAGTAAGTGTAGTTGAATGATTTTTTGTTTAAAATCATTTAAATCAAGTTAAAGGATTTAAAAAATTAATACAGCGAGGATTTTTCAATTTATGGAGGAAATTTTTTCTGTGAACACAGACGCATCCGTTTGGAAACACAGTAAATCCCCGATATATAACAACTATAATTTTGTAACCACAATAAATATTGCAATGTTTGCAACTTTTTTGTTACAACTTCAAGTCCTTGCAAGTCGATAAGTAAATTTTTTTTATTTATACTCATAAACTGTTATAAAACGATGAGAAAATAGCTTTAAAATGAGCCCAAGAACATTGAAAGATGTTAATTATTTTAGAAGTTATTAAAAATTTGAGAAAATATTGAAATTTACACTATTTTTGTAATATCTAATTAAAAATAAAAAAATTGTCTTCATGCTGGACTGATATGATACAGAATTTAAAAAAATCAACACCTTAAAGAGAAAATTTAATAGCTTTGGAATAATTAAAATTAAGAGAACTTAATCAGTCATTAAAAAAGAGGTGTATGAGAACTTTTTAAACTCACTCTAACTCATGTTGGATACGAGCGTTGCAAACAATTGAAACGTAGAATTATTCGAAAGCAGATAATTTTTATCACCAGGTGGATAAAAATGATCCGTTTTCGAATAAATATAGTTTACAATTTATGTAGGATGTTATAGTGTTGATCAGGGTGTAATATATATATTTAATTATGATAATTTAAATATGTATTTTTCAATTGTTTGCAGCGTTTTTATCCAACTTCAGATAATATTTCGGGGATTTTCTGTGAACTTAAAACAAACTAAAGCTATAGTAATTTAGCGAAACAGATACAAAGGATATAAATTCTGTAATGGTACTCTAATCCTTTAGGTATATTTTTATTCTAAACACTTGAATTAACGTTGGTTTTTGGTAAATAAATATATAGTGACAAAAAAATATGTAATCTCGTATTTAATATTGCTTTTTTTTTTGTACAGCAGCAAATAAAGGGTCGGATGCCCCTCAATCAGTTGAAGATCAGATAGTTATCATAATAATGGGCATATATATTGATGTGATTCGCAAGCACCTCTCCGGCGATGATTATGAACCGGTCAGTTGTCACGTTCGACAGCAGAATGGTTTTCCTGTAATTTATGGTATTCCAAATAGACAGGCTAAACAAAATGTCAACTTTACAACTCGTGCTGTTTTCAGTGGGAAAGTAAGATATTGTGTGCTATATTTAACAGATGATTGGCGAGTTTTGGGAGTTAAGATTCCACCAGCTGAACATGTTTCTGCACCTGACAATTATCGAGGTAAATGAACCTGGCATAAGACTTCGTTCCCGTAGAACCTAACGGAGGTGTTTCATAGAGATATTACAGATAGAGTAGGCATGCCTGTAAGTGAGAGCGTCCACTGAATGAAAAGAGAGAGAGAGAATCGAAGTGGTATTTCTGTCTCTCTCTTTCACTGCGTACTGCGCATGTGTTACTTTATTATATTAGTGTGCATATGTATTAACGGCTGCGAGAATGAAGTCATTGCGCATGCTCTAGCAGACAAAGACAGCAATGTCTAATTCATCATCTCTCTCTTTCTAACGAGCTGACATTCCCACTTACAGGCGGCGTATGGCACGCCTACTCTATCTGTAATATCTCTATGGGGTGTTTACGAGCCAATAGGTACGGCTATCAATGTTCTAGTAAAAGTTCAGCAAAAATTCAAATTGTATAAATAAATTATATTTTTCTTATGCAGATTAATAATAAAAGTTTATAGTTTATTTATAAAAGAAAATAAAAGTTGTAGTCACTCAGTTTTAAAATTAAAAATGTAATATTTTACGAAATGGTCAGTTTTTCGTACGTAGTGATGAATTTTACAAATATAACATTATCGTCTACTGAAAGAACATTTAAAAATAAAACTATTTTAAATTCTTCTTTTTTTTATGCCAGAAAATAGCAGATACCATATTTTCGTCTTAAAAATACCACTGTTTTGTAAAAAATTTATCTTCGTGTTATAAAGAATGAAATCGGATATATTTCAAGTTCCCGAAATATTTGATGAAGTTGGATATTTTGCTTCATTACCTTACTTTTCCGCTTTTAACGCTGTGGACCAAATTGTGATTCATTTCGGTAGAAAAAGTTGAAACAAATTTTGATAGTCAAACTGAAGAATTAAGAAAAGCTTTTAAGATTACCCATGTAACTGAAACGCTGAAAATTACAATTTAAATGTTAATTTTATCAAAAGCAAAGGTTTTAATTTTCAGTTTTTTATTACGTGTTATCAAACTACAAATATTCATTACAGTTATAAATAGATTATTCAGTTTTCTTGCTTGTGTCATTAACACGTTTTAAAACTTTCAAAATACAAAAAAAACTATAAATAATAAAAAAATCATAAAATGACTCAAAGAAACAAAACAAAAAAATACGTCATACCTCTTGTGAATCCAATATAAAACAGCTAAGTAAGCTAAAGGAGTAAAAGATGTTAAAATAAGAAAAAAGTTACTTCTTAGTGCAAATTTTAAAACCAAGCTGCTAAAATTTCGAGTTAAGCAGCTTCCTATTCTTTTAATTGTGTAGAAAAAGTAATTATGAAAGATTTTTTTGGCATTTTTGTTCAAATTAAATATTTCTGAGTCGTGAGGGCCATCAAATCTAATGCGATCTCTATGAAATCTATAACCATCTATAAAATCCATGAAATCCTAAAATTTCTTTGATTTAAACATAAGTAATTTGCATTTTAAAATGTTTTAAAAACTTTTAAAGATTTTTTGTTTATTTAGATAAAATTTCGAAAATATACTTTTTTTCAAGGTGATCCGAAATCGCTCAGTCCTGACAAATACAAATATTATCTAACTTATCTCGGCTGGGACTTCGTGGTGTTCCACGAAGAAGGAAATTTATTAAAACTAAAGGATATAAAGCTTTACCCTAAAAATAAAGAGAACGATCAATTTATTGCACGTAGTGTTCACTTTTATGCTATAAGTGCTGTAAAGATCAATTGTGCTGGCTTAACGTTTTACGCGGCACGAAGACATAGACAAAACCGACCTAATCCACTCATTCTTGACAACAGCCTTGTAATATTTGAGGCAGCTTGGCTTTATTCAAAGGACATACCCGACGTGATCCCAATGTTTTTAACGAAGCAGGAGCTTATTGAAAAGTTCCCTGACCCAAAAAGGCGTCGCCTTAGATAAGCAATGCAAATCATTATAAATCATGTACAATTTTTGAGATTTAAATTACTAAATAAAATCATAGTTAAACAAGCATTAGCCGTTTTTACTTATATCGTAACGTGAATGTTGATTTTTAAAATTCCCCTTTTTCCTACATTTTCCAAAAAACCCTTTTTCTCCTTTCTCTTTAAATATTCGATATTTTAAAATACAATTTATTGTTCTATTCACATCCGCAAAATTATTCTATTTAAGACTAAAATATTCTAACTCGAGTAATGAAAGCCTTTTTTGTTTTTACCTGGTGCCGAAAACTGGAACTAGAAATAGTAGGAAAAGTTTTAAAGATGTATTTTAATTTTTGCTTAAAAGCGTTTTTACGATTGTTTTCTGAAGTCTAAAACAAAGATTAATTACTGGAAACATATCTGTATCAAGAACCAATAGTTTTGGATAGAATTTGCATATTAAATAGTGAAAAAACACATTGTTGTCAAAAAGATTACAGAAAAATTATTTCAATATTTAATGTTAGTTTCAATGCATTGTAAGCTATTGGTTCTAGTTCGAATTTTTGTCATCAGGTGGCGTATCGCAGTTTAATCATTCCCAATATAAATGAAATATTTTATAAATTACTTATAGTGAAATACGATGGTCCACATTGAAGATGGTTCCGTTTGAAACTGAATAACGATTTCCATTATGTGAGAAATATTATAACAATGATTGCTCGATTTTACCAAAATTTAAACAAGAACCCAGGTTTTTGATCAATCTCTCTAACAATCAACTGTTAAAGATTTAAATTCATCTCATATTAAACGATATAATTGAGCGATCAAACGAACTTAACTAAGTGAAGTTCGATCGCAATTATACCATCGCCTCGTTCGAAATGATTACGTACGTAGCACCTCTTCGCTTTGCGATGCGCCACAACTTTCAGAGTTGTAACAGAGAGAAAAAACCTCTGGTTCTCTCTCTCTCTCTCGCTCTCTCTCTCTCGCGTTTCGTGTTCCTAGCCTTTATAACGTTTAGAGTTGATAAAACAAAGAAAAAATTTGTTGTTTAGGATTGGGTTTCTTTAATATTGTAATTGTGGGAGGTAATCATGTCGAACGAGGCGATCGTATAATTGCGATCGAACTTCACTTAGGTAACTTTGTTTGATCGTTTAATTATACTTTGCCTCGTTCTTCGATGATTACGTACGTAGATGCTCAGAGTTACAACAAATTTTATTTATTTGATTTTTTATGCTTTATGGTCAGAAGAAACAGTAAAGATTAACCCTATTTCTGCAGTTCACTTCGCCCAACACTTGCTCGCTTAATAGCGCTTCCCAACACTTTTGTTGCTGAATGCTCGCTTGTTTGGCTATCGGTCTGTTGTAAAAAATGTCATAAGTCTGAGACTTCTCCGACCACCCTGCCGCGCTCTTTAAAATGTTGATGATCAGTCCTTCTTTAAAGGCTGTCGACGCTGCGGCGTGCCTGCTGCTGTGTCCTGAGAAGTTTCCTAAACCAGCTTCTTGTAGAGTGAGCTTAAGCCATCTGCTTATCGTTTGGGCAGTCACTGCAGTGTTGGGCTTTTTTGTTGTGATTAGCAGGTTAGTGGTGTTGTTCCTGATACTGTTTGTTACCTGTATGTATCTTCTTAGTGTGACAGCCGCGCACCACTCCGAAGATTCTCAAAAGAAAGGGAGTGTGAGTAGCGGCTGACATCTGCCTACTCTTGAGGATTTTATGAGATGCAAAATTTTTATTTCGAAACCCTCGTTGGTCTCTTCGATATTTTGTAGCGTAATAACACCCAAGGTTTGTGCCCTTTTCACAGTTGACAAGGCCAGAAGCATGATCAGTTTTTGGGTGAGTTGAGTCAGGTTGAGATTTTCAAGGGGAAAAAATTCTCCCATTTTTTGTAGGACTGTGCCTGTGTTCCAAATTTTTGCATACTTTGGTTTTGCTGGGTTTATGCGGTATATCCCTTAAAAAAATCTTGTAAAGTTCGCGTTGTCCCCGAGTTCTCGTCCTTGAATTAATGCTATAGCCGCCCTTATTGAATTCAGGGAATCGTAGGCTGCACCCTCTTTGTGTTTTTCAGTAAGAAATCTTAGTACTGAAATTTCAGTCGTCTGCAAGGGGTCCAAATTCATCCTATTCCAAAAATTCCACCAAGGTTTCAAAGCAGACCCATACTCCTCTTACAGGCTTCGCAGATACTAACCCTGCCTTTAGTGAAAGCTTCGACGCCGGAGGATAAGTTCTGAAATTAAATGTTAATAAGTTTGTTGCTGGTTTTATTATCATCGGTTTTTCTGTTAGCATCGACAGAAAAAGAGGGTACCAGGGCTGAGCGGGCAAAAGGTGGAAAAGCGTAGAAAAAACAATGGCTTCAACTCTTTGTGAACGCATCGATGAGGTCAGTTCCGGGATCCCTATGCCAAGCGCAATACAAATCGCACTTGTTATTGTTTCTTGAGGCAAAGAGATCTATTTATGGCTTGCCGAACTTGTTAATGATTTACGTAAATGTTTGGTTATTTAATTCCCATTCCGTGTCGATGTTCACTATCCTTGATTCTTTATCGGCCTCTTTATTTTCCTTTGATGGAACGTACGAAGCATGCAGCAAAATGCTTCGTTTAGCACACCACTCCCAGATTTCTCGAGCACCCTCGTTCAGTCCTCTAACATGTGTACCGCCCATCTTGTTCACATAAGAGATTGCTGTTGAGTTGTCCATCCTCAACAGTATTTCGCAGTTTCTCACGTCGGAGGCAAAGATTTTCAGTGCAAGGAAAGCTGCCAATAGTTCTAAGTGATTTATATGGTTTTGACATTCTGCAATATTCCACAGGCCTCTTGCCGTGTGACCTTCAGAATACGCACCCCAACTAGACAACCACATCTTTTTATGTGAACCGGGCCGTATTCGACCCCTGACGACACCGCGACTAATGATTCGATCAGGCGAGAAAATTCGCGAATAGGGCACCGACTTTTGGTTCTGAACATTTTGGCAAGACCGACTAGGTTGTTTTTCTTTACTATGGTAGGTTCTAACGAGTAGGTTTCTGAGTCTATTATGGAGCCTAAATATTCGCAGCGCGATCATCGTGGACCGAAACTGAGAGAAATTCGTTCTGCAGATCCAGATTGGCCATGAAAGCTTTCGGAGTTACCAGTTTTGTGGCCGTCCTGATATCCTCTAATTTGAAATGCGGTGGGTCTACATATTTGTTGAACGCCTTTAAATTTATGATGAACCTTTTTGAGCCGTCTTTCTTGGACCTAAGAAAATATGTAGACAGAAACTGGCCAGTGCATGGTGTGCACTCAACAATCGCTCCTTTTTGATGAGTTTTTGAATGGGCAGTTTATTCTCATCAATCTAGATTTGTTCGCGCAATGGCTCCAGAGGTTCCCGAAACTATTTCACTATTGTATTAGTAATGATTTGATATCCAGAGACAGAATTAGGTACGAATTTGTCATTCGTGATTTCGCGCCATTTTTTTTCTAGAACCGCAGCCTTCCCGCTAATATGCTTACCTCTAGCATCTGCGACTCTTTAAGCTTCTCGCTAAGACTCTCACCGTAGAGGAGAACGTCTGTTTTGGTCTTATCCAGGATGTGCCTCACGTTTGGTGCTATAGTTGGGTTGATAAACGCTTTGCGTGTCTGGGACTGTTTTTGATGCAGATCTGCCAAGACCTTTCCTGCTTCCCAAAGCGTAACCAGTATCTTGAGTTTGTCCACTACCACGTTTTTTTCCATGAAAGGGTTTATTGCCTGGCCTACAGCAACCGTCGCCAGGCCGATTTTATTTTGCGTTTCAGCGAAACCCTTGTCCCGCTTTTTCTCATGTTCTTGGAGGTAGCTCTCCACTTCTGGATTTAATAATGGAGCTTCCAAAGGAAGCGGACCCTTTAGCGAGTACTTCAGTGCTAGGTTATTCCTTTCTTCTTTATTGAGTCCCGCAGCTAACAAGGGACCACAATCTGTCCACAATTTCTGCACGAAAGTCTGTTTCTTTCAATATGACATCAGCCGGGTTCACTCCTATTATTTCCCAGATCTCTTTGTTCAATAGCTGCTTTGAAGGGCCATCTTCACGGTTCGTGTCTGGATCTTTCTCCCCTGTGAAGAACAGTTCTGTATTTAATGGTTCAACTACTGAGACTCGGAAAAAATTTATTCGATCTTGAGGAAATGGTGTCAGAAAAAACATAGACTATACCAGTCGGCATTTGGGCATCGACTATAAGATCGGGATTGGCACATCAACAGTAACGAATGTTAAGGTCGGAGTTTATGCATCGACTGTATAAGTCGGAACTATTACGTCAGCTGCAAAAGTCGGAATTGATACATCGATTTCAGAAGCCGAAATTGATACATCGACTATGAAAGTCGGAATTGGTACATCGATTTTAGAAGCCGAAATTGATACATGGACTATAAAAGTCGGAGTTGATACGTCGACTCTAAAAGTCTGAGTTGATACGTCGACTCTAAAAGTCGGAATTGATACATCGACTGTGAAAGTCGGAATTCAAAAATCAATCGCAAAGCGCCCTAGTTAAAACAACGGCTGTAGGCATGCGCATTAAAGCATCGACTATCGAAGTCGGATTTGGAAAAAACCCTCGACCATTAAGGTCGGAAGTGATGCTTTGATTATAGAAGACGGAAATTGTGTGATATGAATAGCTTGACTATTCTGCAGTCGGTAAAAGCAAAACTTGTCAACTAGTTTGAGTTTTAAACTATCAGTCGATAAAGTAGGTAATCTGCTAGCGACCGCCGATAACCCGATACACGTCGCGGCTGCTTGTAGTCGCACCTTACAGGTTATGCAATGATTTCCAAATGCTCAAATTTATTTTTAATTTATTTTGAATTTACCTGATTTTAATCCCCGTGGTGTCTGAGATCTGCTTGAAGATCTTCCCCTGGTCGAGGATCTGCTACGGAGACGAAGAGATCCAGTGGCGGACCTCGACGATCTCGATGTATGGTCAATGCTTCCGCTTGAAGAGCCCAATGCTGAGATCCGAGCCGCTCTCCCTCGAGGATTTGAGTGTGATCTCGTTCTGCAACGTCTCGTGGAAACGCTCCTAGGTCGACTCCTGTTCTCAGAGCAGTTTCTCATTCCACACGAACATGGCAGCCCTGAATGTCGAGAGTTTCGAGATGTTTCTTTTTAGGCCCCTTCCTAATATATTGCTGCAGCTCTTGAACTTGACTCTGTAGCTCAGCAATCCGCTGTTCTGATTTTCCCATTTTCGTTTCACGAAACTCAATTAATGTTTAAAATAATACGAAAAAACTACACTGTCACTCTGTGCCGTGTGGCTACCGCGCACAACGAATCGTTTATGAGGCTAGGAACACGAAACGCGAGAGAGAGTGGAAACTAGAGGTTTTTTCTCTCTGTTATAACTCTGAAATTGTGGCGCATCGCAAAGCGAGGAGGCACTGCGTACGTAATCATCAAAGAACGAGGCAAAGTATAATAGAACTAAGCGGATGGCGAGGATTATTTCTATAGACTGTGCGCACACCTGAACGCCGACGAAAAGCAGGCCCACTCAACTCAATGGTAGAAATTTGAAGAAGCACAGCGACAACAGTTGGCCGCAACATGAACTAAAATATGAATGTGTTGTCTTGTTGCGTGTGTTAGTGCTATATATGAGCAGTATATATGTGACAAATTTTCTAATTGAATATATTTATGAATAAAGTGGATAAAGTAAGTGAAAAAATGTGTAAAAATATGTGAAACGTACTTTATTGTACCTTCCGTATTTTTATTCATGTTTTTCACTTGC
>JAAAKG020214925.1:0-22194 GCA_010014905.2 Druon quercuslanigerum
TTAAATTTCTACAAATTGAGGCAGACTTCCACTTTTTTCAAATTGGTATCCTTTACTAGCCTTAAAGAATTTGCAAACAAATTTTTGGAAAAAAACTATAAGCAGAAGCAAAGGACGATGTTGTAGGGAAATTATATTATTTGTTACAAGAACATCTGATGCAAAATAATCGTCAATAAATTACCAGACTATTGCTTACGTTAAATTTTCATAACACTTTTAAATTAGATCCAGCTGCTTCTACCGAAATTTCATTATACGTAGCCATGGCCACTTAAAATACTCAGTAAATATTCCACACCTTTCTGGTATAGAAAATCCAATAGACTTATTAGTTTATGAATAAGACCGTTTAAGCAGTATGGTCACGTGATAATTTAGTACCTGCCCGATTCCTATCTTACCGACATTTTTCCGTCAAACTTTTGTCCACATAAAATGGAATAGAGTTAAAAAATTTGAAAAATTAAAATAAAAAGCCCTTTTAAAGGTTTTTATGGTTCTAAATGATTATGATTCAAAAAAAAATGATTTTAGAAATTCATGTTGTCCTAATTATTAACATTTAAATTCAGATAAATCTTCCTTAGCTTTTTTTGTTTAATTTCTCAAACCTTAAACGTGAGTTTGTCAAAAAGAAAATTTGGATAAGGAGGAATCATATATGTGTTACATGACCTTATAGCAAATCAGAAATTCATCTGAAAATGTTCCTGGAGCTGATATACATAATCTTGGAATTGATTAGACTGTAAAATTTCGTATAAAAGATGTAGAACAATTTTTCTTGAGTCTATTCATTCTCTTTTCAAGGAATAGTACTTAAATAACGTATCAGTGTTATGGGGGAGCGGGAGAGATTTTGTTGAAATTTGTTACGCTGGAAGGTCTCCTTCATTCATTTACATAATTTTTGGAATTGTGCGAATGAAACAAATAACTCGCAGTAATTGTACAGAAAGTTAATATGAATGTAACTTTACGGAAATTTAAAAATGAAATTTTGCGGTAGCACTGATATAATATTCATGTTGGTAATTTATTGGCCTTGTATTTATATTTATATTTCCTTTTTCTGCAAATGCTTCCGCCTGAACATTATATTTTTGGTAATAAATTTTATTTTTTGTTCGAAAACTCAACAATTTTGTTTAAAAAATCATCCCTTTTAGTTACAAATTCAAACTGTTTTCTTGAAAGTTCGCCTTTTTTGGTTGAAAATTCAACTATTTGTATTTAAATTTGTATTTTTGATTTAAAAATTCATCTATTCTAGCATAAATTAGAAGTTTCTTGGATAAAAATGTAACTGGTTAAAAATGCAATAATCTTGTTAAAAAGTCATCCTATTTTGTTGAAAATTCAAGTATGTCGTAGGAAATTCATCAATTTCGTATCAAAATTACTTTTTGTTTAACATTCTTATTTTAACGTTGAAAAATTGACTGAAAAATTTTGTAAATAAACATTCAAATATTCTTTTGTTGATAATTTGCCTTTTTGATTTAAAAATTCATCTGTTTTGTTTAAACTTCGTCTTTTTCGGTGATGCATTCAAGTACCGTCGTAGAAAATCCACTTCTAATTTAATACTCACATTTTTATGTTAAAAAGTCAAACTACCATCTTTTTTAGACGAAAATTTAAATATATTTTGTTTTTGAAAATTTATCTTTGATTTAAAAATTCGTTTCTTTAAGCAGAAATTTCACTTTTTTTGATAAAAATGAAACTGCTTGGTTCAAAATTATTTTTCTTTGGTTACAAATTTAACTAAAGCTTTTGTTTGAAATGTTTGGTTGAACCACTTTTTAAAAAAATTATTTTTTGGTTACAAATTCATATTTGTAGTTCATAATTTATCTCTTTGCCTGAAATTTGAACCATTTTGCTGCAAATTGACATTTTTAAATTGGAAATTCAACTGCCTGGGTAAAAGTTTAAAAAATGTGCAGAAAATGTATGTTTTCTTGAATAAAGACTTATCTCTTGGCTTGAAAAATTAACTATTACTTTGTTAAAAATTAATTTTTTGGATGAAAATTAATTTATATTTTCTGGTTGAGAATTAAGTTTTCTACAGAAAATTCATCTTCTGGTTTAAAGATTCAACAATTTAGATGAACTTTTTTTCATTCATTTTTATTATTTGTTGAAACTTGGCCCTTTTGGTTTTAAAATTAATTCTTTCTGGATGAACTTTTTTGTTGAAAATTGATCTTTTAATTTTTAAAATTTTTCATAACTCGTTCATAATCTGTTTTAAAAAATGGTACTTTCTATTCTGTAATAGTTACAGAACAATTCTTGGTCTGAGTTTAGCGGTGGAGGAAAGGGGGCTAGGGTATCGTATCCACAAAGGTTATTGAAAATAATGGTTTTTAAAACAAGCGATAATGAACGCACTATTTTCTTACTAGACTAGGAAGTGGTGTGAATGCAAAATTCACAGGAAAGCGGGAAAAGGGGGAAAATGGCAACACTCGGTGTTGATTAGTGCTGACGCTGACGACTCGTGTTTGTATGGAAATCAATGTATGTGCTAACGCAGTGTGAAATAAATGGTTGCGAAAGTGAAATCTGAAGTGTTTTTATACCATCTGTCTTAAAGAATTTACTTTATTAAAATTATAGAGAATCAGAAGATATTATTTATCAAACAATTTTTCTCTAGAATACATGTCAGTAAGTTGAAAATTTTTTTTTCAAAAGGAATGTTTTTTTTATCAATGCTTTTTGAATAAGCAGAATAATAATTTCGAAATTTGTACACAAATATTTGTAAAAATCATAGAAATCTTACAAGGAGATTTCAACCAGAAATATTTGGTTTAAAAACCTTAAAAATGTTCTGTTTGGAATGCTACAAATAAAAAGTGTTTCAACTTTGTACGTTTCATTGAAAAATTGCTCTCTTTGAAAAGAATTTAATAAAAAACTGTTCCGTTTAAATATTTGTTTATAATTTTAAACTTTGTTCAACAAAACTATTTATGTGAGAGAGTAGGTAATAGATAAAAAATTAAAAAAATAATGAAAATGAAAATTATACTTAACAGGTACTTTAAACTTTCCAATTTATCAATTTTCAATCTATAAATCACCAAAAAAAAAATTAATTTCCACAAAATATTGTCTTTATACTAGATTAAAAGAAGCAGAAATTCATGTGAAATTTTTCTTCGCGGTGATGAGTATTAATGTACACTTAATTTGAGTGTGAAGATTCGTTTTAATTAAAAATGCAGAATAAAATTTGCTTGAATCTATTAGTGGTCTTGGCCGCATTCTTCCAAGGAATTTGGTCTTTTGCAAATCCAAGTGACAGTAAGTGTAACTTTTTCCCTGAAATTTCCACTGAAATACAAATGCTAAATTATAATTTATGTATGCAATATATTCCAGTTTGTTCGCAAAATTTTGATCCTGGTTTATGCATCAGTGAGATTAGGAGGTTCGGGTTTAATTCTGAGTCAGGAAAATGCGAGGAGTTTACTTATGGGGGATGTGATGGAAATCGCAATAATTTTGAGGCTAAGGAAGCTTGCGAAGCAGCTTGTGAGGGACGTAAGTAAATTACACTTTTCTTGATTTGACAATGTCCTTTACAAACTAAAATTTAGAATTCTCACATGATTTAAGGTTTAATCTGAGAGCCATGTCATTTTATTTGATTTTTAACTTTACAAGACAAAAAAAGATAACTGAAAGAGAAGGAAAAGAACAATTTTTTCTAATACATTGTTTTCAGTCTGTTTACTAGAACTTATAACTGGTCCTTGCAGAGGTTCATATCCAGTATTTGGTTTTGAATCTGACACAGGAAAATGTGTGGAATTTATTTATGGAGGATGCGCAGGAAATGGCAATAGGTTTACTACTCAGGAGAAATGTCAAAAAGTTTGTGGAAAAGGTGAGAATATTAAATTTTTACATACTTTAATGACTAAAGATGATGTGATATATAGATTAAATCAATATTCAATTTGTTAATTATCCTTAAAATTTGACAAAAGACTTTTATTCATTTAATAAAGAATCTGGGATTTCAAAAATGTATTTTTGAATTACCTTTTAAAATTATTTAGTAATAAGTAATTTATCATTTTAGGAATACCACCAAGTATTGCCAATGGGTCCAAAGAGATCACAGCATAATTGCGAAATAGAATATGTCCCTGTGAAAATGTCACCATAAGCTTTAAAAGGAGGTCTTAAAAATATATACCTATGTGAATACAAATAAAATTATGAAGGGAGGAAAAAAGTATAAGTGAAATTCAATTTTAATTGGAAAATAAAAGAATTCAAATTTTGAGGTTTGCGTTACATACATTTTGATTTTTATTGCTCATTTTTAAAAACTTAGGATTTGAAAGCGTTCTTTTTGAATATGTTATTGTTATTTTAATTTATATTATAGATATTAGATATTGAAGTTGTTAAAATTGCAATATTTGAAATAATCCATTTATCTCTATTTCCAATCATTTTTTAAATTAAAAGTTAAACTCCTGTTAATCCAGCTATAGTATACTAAATTAAGATTGAATTAAATTTTACTTGAGCTTACACTGCATGTCCTCAGCAGAGGGATTCTAAAAATGATTGCGGAAGAAAGTAAGTTAAAAATTAAATTTTATATAACTTCGTAATCATAAACGCATCAATTTTCCTTAAATCCAAAGTTTATGTTAAAAGGCTCTCAATTAATAAGAAAAGGAATAAGTTAGAATCATCAATTTTCGTAATGAAAATTAATGCAATTATTTATTCAATATGCTACAGACTGTGGGTCAAGGTAACGGTCACCAAGTATTGTATAGTTATGACTTTAATGACGGCAAATGTGTGTAATTTATTTATGAAGGTATAGGTGGGAGTGACAATAGGTTTTCGCGTGAGAAGAACTGCAAAACAGTTTGCGAAAGAAATGAGACAATTAAATTATGAGGTTAATTTATCTGTAATGTAATTTCACAATCCAAGAAAATGTTTATAAATAATCTAAGATATTTATATAATTTTTTTATAAACCAACGATATAAAAATTTGCACAAAATTAAATAAATGTAATATATTCTTAAATTATAAAATATTTATATTAATTGCAAATAAGTCTATTACCTTTTTTTAAAAAAAATTTAAGGTAAAAATATATAATAAGAGGTTTTATTGATTAAAAATGTAAAGTGTTATGTGTAAAAATAAATTCTCTCGCCACTAAAAATAAAAGATTTATTTTATAGCATTTTTTTCACCTAATAGTATTTTTAAATTTTTCCATTCTTCCATACAAACTTTTAAAGTATCAATAAAGTTTAGTTTCAATATTTCAATAATAATTTTACGAGAAAACTTTAAGTTAAACGAAATTGCCAGAGTGACACGTTGGCGTTTTTTAAGCGCAATCACTTTAAAAAAATTGATTTCCCTGCAGTTTTGTATTGAATAGCTCAAGCTAAAACAACTGCTCTCCCAGTTGACGTGGCGGAAATAGAAATGAATTTTTTTACTTGGATATAATACCAGAGAGTTCGAAAATAAGGTTAATTAATGTGAGTTTAAATATTTGATATAAACTCGAATTATTTTTTATCTGGACATTGAATTCGATTGTAAAAACACAAAACTGAAGGGGCGGAAATCAAACCTAAAATAAGTGTAGGATGTCTGATCCATGAAATTAGAGAATTTGACGGGAATTCATGAGAAGATTAGGGAAATTTGATGTCATAAATTTAATTTAGAAAATGTTATGTTATGCATAAAATTTTTTTCCTAGTAAAGTTTCGATCGTATTATGGTCTTGAATTTTGACAGAAATCCGATGCAATGGAATATAAAAATTCCGGATCATTTTCCGGCTTATTCTCAGATCACAAAAAAATGTTCAGTCATTAAAATTAAAAATTTCTAACTTTCGAAGCTCAAAATTATTACATTCGAGGTAATCAAATCAAAATTGAACTTAAAATGTAAGCATTTACAATGGAACTCTTTGGATTTAAAATTTTGTTATCTAAAGCTTCAAAAAAATTTTATTCAAACGCTCAATAATTTATCGGTATAAAATGGCAGCTCTCAACATTATTCAATCGTAACAATAGTACAACCTGTACCAATTGAATAAGAAATCAATAAACTTCCAAATTTTGACAATTGTATGAGTTTGAAGAAATTTTAGAATTAAAGAATAAAGTTAGAAACTTAAAAAATTAAACGATTTTAAATCAGAAGTTAAATTATTGTTCCTTTAAGCTTTTTCAAATTAATAATTATTCAATAATTGTTATTTATACATCCAGATTTAAAAAATTTCATTTGAAAATTAAAAATTCAACAAAATGAAACAATTATTAACCTAACGTTCAACGATTACATTTAACAATCTGAAATGTTAACGATTCAAAAGGCTTTATATTTGAGACGATTCAGTTTCAAATTAATTAATTTAAAATATTTGATTTATAAATGCTGATTTTAAATAAAAAGTAAACAACTTCTAAATGTTTAAAAACGCTCTTTTTATAAAAAATTTTCAAAATTCATGGATTAAGAATGGAATATTTTAGACTGAAACAATATTTAAACGTGAGATTTTAAATTAAATAAAAGCATCTAGTTACAAACCTAGCAATTAAAAATTCTGTTCAACTTAAAAATAGTTTATAAAGCTTTAATCGGACATTTAGGCTTAATTGTCTACATTTTCAGAATCATCTCGTAGAATAAATTATTGTTCCATTTTAAATCCTTGGACTGCAGCTAATTTTTAAAAGTCATTAAATAATTTATATTTACAGTTGATCATCTTGAAGAGTTTTTATTATCAAAAATGTTCAATTTCTAATGATTTCATAATTGGAAAAGTTAACAATTCAACTTAAAATTTAAACAAAGTTAAAATCGAACTAATTTAAAATGTCATTATTTTATCACCAAGAACCAGATGAAACCAATATATTATAAAATAGCAATAACAATTTAATAATACAATTGACTTGCTTAATGTCCTTTTTTCTAAAACCCTCTAATTGTGTTAATAAAATAAATTACATTTTTTCTCAAAGCTGGATGAAAGATATAATATTTCTGCGACCAATGATACTAGGTTGCAATATTTTCGATAGCTCTTTCGGAAATATTACAATAAAAGAAAAAGAATTTTCTGCTGACTTTTCTTTGGATTTTGTCAACTTAGAACAAATAATTCATAATCATTTTAGAAAAAGAAAATCATTCTGATAAAAGAATATTAACTTTTTAAACTCCTGTAGTATCTTTTGGTACTTTTATAAATTTATAATGAGGTGCAAAATTAAAACACGTATATCACAAAATAATTCCCGGAAACTCGGGAAATTAAAAAATTAATTTCACTCGAGACCCTGTAAATTTCAGAAAGATTTCTA
This sequence comes from Druon quercuslanigerum, assembly GCA_010014905.2. Taxonomy (NCBI): domain Eukaryota; kingdom Metazoa; phylum Arthropoda; class Insecta; order Hymenoptera; family Cynipidae; genus Druon; species Druon quercuslanigerum. The sequence continues at coordinate 7,416 of JAAAKG020214925.1, forward strand.
TGAATGAAAAATGTAAAAAAATGGATGAAATTGAACTTTTTGAAGTACAAGGCCTAAATTCTGAAATACTTTTAAACTTTAAAACATTTTCTAAGGAAGTACAGATTTGGAAAAGAACCATCGATAATTATTTCAATAATTATAATTATAATTAAGTTTTTTTAGAAATAAAACATACCTTCATGATTTTCAAATACGCAGTGCTCACTCAGTATGTGCGGTCCACAAAGTTGAATATCTTGAGGAATATTGGCTTCTGCACTTCCAATTCTCGTGAAACCATCCTTGATATAATATATCAAACATTCTGACATCAAAGGATCCTCATTCAAATTCACCAAATGTGGAGTCTTTTTCGGAGAAAATACACCGACTGTGACTCCATCTTCTTTTACGGCTACACCCATTTCTGCAAATACAGCCTCTCGTTGCAAGCGAATTGCTTCCGTGCGCTTTAATTTATCCTCCCAGGTTTCGTTCAATTCTGCACAAAATCAAGTTGCTGCTTTATTAAAATATAGACATTGCTGGTTTTATTTATTTTGAAGTAATGTTAAAATTTAATATAAAGCTAGCCAAATGTATTTAGTTTTCTCACATACGACAAAATAACAAAATCATTCTCGTGTTTATCATAATAATACAAATTGAGAATATAAGTAACTTGGATTTAAAACAAATAAATCGTCAATATTTTATTATAATAATGATTATTATTAATAAAATACTCTAAAGTTCGACAACTCTTTTCGAAACTTCACGCAATCAGCTTTATAAAATATAATTATTTATTTTATTTTTTGTCAAATGGATCAAATCCGTCTCTTCTTCTCAGTTTTGTAAATTAAAATTGAAAATAAATGTTTGCTATCCTTAATTTAAAAAGGTGGACAAGTTTTCAAAACAGATGAAAAAGGTAACAAATAATCAAAATAGTTGAAATAGGTAACAAATTTCAAAATAGGAGAATAGGTCCATTTGAACATTGAAAACTTTTAAATGGTAAAGTTTCCAGCTTTAAATCTTAAACTTCTTTTGAAATCTTTAAATATACTTTTCCAGATCTTTAAATTTTTGAGTCTGAATGAAATATCCATATATGTGAAACTAAATTTGATAAGTTTCACATTATTAAAACTTCTGTTTTTCAGAAAACAATACATTTTTGTTTGTAATTCGGCATATCTTACCAGCTATGAGTTTTTCCGAGGCCTGCAGCTGTTCCACAGCTTCCTCGGCGAGAGTAGAAGCAGGATGAGAAGGAATCCTTTGTCGGGATTCTTTTGAGTCGTCTTCTCGCTTTGACCTGATGATTTCATCTCCTGAAAACAACGAATTATTTTTTTGATAAGAAATGAGAAAAAATGCTTAAAAATACGAAAAGCCTCGCCAAACATTCGAATGGCGTCAACACAATGCGAGTCTTATCTGTAGGTCAGACAATTTTAAACACATAAATTTCTTTGATGTTGAGAAAATACAAAAATTAATCTTTTTTAATAATTAAAAAAACCATTTTAATTATGAAACCTTATGAAATGCTTATGCTAAAAGTAACTAAAATATATAAACGAGAAAGTAAACAGAACATCTTTTATTTAGCATTTATAGTAAAGATTTTGAAACAAAGAAAACATAATCTCGCAATAATCTTAAGTTGACACTACAAATTCATACACTGAAAGCCAAACGATGCCACACTGATGAGATTTTTCAAGTTATTAAAAGATTTGAACAATTTCGAAATGTAACTGGAGGGTGGCAATACAGAACTAGATAACCAACAAAATCGGAATTTTTTTAGGAGGACGAAAATATATTCTGTAAAAATCGTGATGCTGATTTAAGCTCAACAAAATTTGTTTAGAAACAGTTATCCATTTTCGATAAAATAAATGTGTCACCTGACAATCTCAAAGAGACACTGACTACAAATTGGAACAGTCTATTCTGCGGATTGTGATGAAGATGTAACATTCAGTTTAAATCAAAAATATAAAATTCTTTATACCGAGATATTGAGTTTCTGAATGAGGGAAAAAAAGTTTTCATAGAAAAATATGAACCAATTCCCAGTAAATCGTCCAAGAATGTTGAGGTTACAACTTCACACAGGTTATGAAAATCGGTGATCGGTAGCAACTGAAAATCGAATTTTTAATTTTTTACAATAACAAAAACTTTCTACCGAGATATGAAAAAGCTAAATAAGAATGTCAAATGTATGATAAAAATTATTCTGTTTCGAGAAAACCAAAATTTAGTGTAACGGTATCGCACTGACGAAGACGATTATTTCGTGAAAGGACTATACAAAGAAGAATTTTTTTCAATGAACGATAATAATTTCAATAAATATCGTGAAAATAAAAACAAATAATTACTATAAAATTTTAACGAAGATTTGAATTGCATTGTTTTTATTGCCGTATTAAAGATGGTAATTCGAGTTAATCTTGTATCAGAACGTGTATTTGGGTTTTAAGATTTTTTATGGAATAAACCTATTTTCGAAAAAATGTTAATTATCTAGTTCTGTACTGCCACCCTTCAACTATTATTTATATAGTATATCCTTATTTTTCAATAGCCTCCTATAAACCTTAAATAATTCTTTAATAATGAATTGTAAATGGTCCAAAAATGTGTCAAAAACGAGGTGGAAAGTAGATTTTTCTCTTTAAAATTATTTTCAGAATTAAGTGCGTTGTAGCTCGCCATGCAATTTATTAATGGCAGTAAACTACCAAAGCAATCTAAAATCATAATCGACGTTTACTTCGCAATAAATAAAAATGAATAAAAGCATCACGCAAACTTCACAAGAGGGAAACGAAAGATCAAATTAAAAAACTCTATTGATTCTTTCTAATTTCAAACCACCACACATTCTTTTTTTTCTTTCGTAAAAAGAAATCAATTCGTGAGTGATTTTTATTTTCTAATCAATCAATCCCGTCTAGACCTAATTCAATTTATTCTTGAACAGGGACAACTTAGCCTTGATTCAATTATTAGGGCGGCGAATGAAAGTAATTAAGAAAGGGTACGGGAAAACGTTTGATTCATTAACTACTTTTGGAAGATTTGAACGGCTTTGACAATTTTCCGCGGGTAATGCAATTTAAAAAATCAAGCCTCAAAAGTTCGACAATATGTTGTCAAACAAACAAGAGTAGACAAACATTAAGTTTCTTTCAATTTGGATTAGAAAATTTTTGAAATAAATGATATGAATGATTTACTCGTGGGGAAAAATCCTTTTCTTAAAATACTTATCCAATTCCTACTGAATCGACATTTTTTTTCTTAACAACTTAAGTGCACATGAAATGAGATATCGAGTTGCAAATTTAGGAATATATATAAAAGACACTAAGAAACGTTTCTATGATCCATAATTTCTAGAATTGGAAGCAAATTTAATTTTTAAAAAGCGACAAATTTTAACTCACACTACTAGAAATTATGGGTGATACAAACGTTTGACAGTGTCTTTCATATAAATTCTCGAATTTTAAAATTGGTACCTCAATTTATTTTGACGTGAATTCTTGAGAAATAATGTCAGTAATGTAAGAATCGGATAAGTATTACATGGCCTAAAAGATATACCTGATTTTTTTTACATTTTCGATAAAACCATATGTATAAGTCGATGGAATCAAAACTAAAAATTATATATGAATAATGTATCAGTAGTCAAAGCAGAGAGGACGGAGACAAGACAAAGAAATGTTTAAAAGACGGTCACGTAAATTATTAAAAGCGTTTTTAAAGCAACAAGTGCTAATGATTTTTTTCTGCAGCGAAAAGGTACTTACTAGATTCTTTCTTATAAGTGATTCTACCATCTGGGCATATGTCGAGCACAAAGTGGAAAAAGAAAACAAACCAGATAAATATGGCCTGATTACGCTTTTTTAAACTTGAAATTTGACTCCTATATTTAATTCTGAAAGATTCAATTTTTATAAATATTATAAAAGAATTTAATATAAAAATATTATTTAGTATGTACGTAATTTACCGAAAATTGCCTTTGATTTTGAAAAATACATGATGAACAAATTTTTATTTTATTGGAAATAATTTCTGATTGACTTTTAATTTTTGCACAAACAGAATTTGTGGAAATTCTATTAAAAGAATTTTTATTTGAATTTTCATAACCGGTAGGAATTTTTTCATTTCTTACATTTTTTCGGCGCTTTGGCAATACTTTTTGTTTGCGTCAATGTGCCAACTTATTTCTAAATATATTTTTGCATAGAAAACAAACTAAAGAAGAAAGTACTTTTTTTAATTCTAAAATCCCTAAAACGGTTTTTGGATTTTTGAAGATTGATTTGGATGATGGATTTCAGACCGAGCTCACAAGACAACATTTTTAAAAACTTAGGTATGTTTTTTTAAGGTGAAATGAATATATTTTTTGCATTTTTTTATGGAATTAATTCAGATTAGGGTGGTTCAAAAATGCATTGCATCTCTCTAGAGGGCAAGGCTTTCACATATTATGTGAGGTTTACGGAAGAAGAAATATCATATTTTCTTGTTCAAATTTGTCAATATTAGAACATGTTCCCAGGTGAATGTAGATAAGGCTTCAAAAGTTATGGAGTAAAAACTATTTCTGGAATGTTTTTTAAGAAGTGAATGAAATTCATTTTTTTTAATTTAACGACAAGTAGTTCTTTCCGCCACTTTGAAGAAAAACGAGATTTTCCCGTTTAAAATCCCTTAATATTAACAAATTAAAAAAATGCAATTCCTTTTTGGGGTAATCTCACAAAATTTCTTTTGCTTTGAGCAAAATAAATTTTTTCGGACCACCCTTATCCAAAAAGGCCGTTTAAAAAGCTTCTAAAAATAAAAGCATGAATGTCTGAGGATTAAATCGCCAGGATCTGTCTTAAGGAGGTCGAAAAATGCATTGGAAATTTCTTTTCAGAATGTTCACGAATATAGTCCTTAAATTTATTCAAATCCACACAAAAAAAATACAAAATAACAATACACACAGTATTTCCGGTAAGAGAAGAATACGTTTTTGTCAATTTTATTAATGATCGTCAATATTAGGTGAATCGAGTTGAAATTTAACATTATATTTCAAAATTAGATACAGAATACAGATTACGTATTATGTTTTACATATCACCTCCATAAGTTTGTTTTATAGGGTCCCAACGAAAACCCATAAGTGAAGAATTCGGTTTTGTAAGTTTTTGGCGCTAACTATGATTTTCGTGCGGGGTTTTAAATACAATTTATATCTAATATGTGCATAAAATACTACTTTCTACTGATAATTTAATGTTTACTACATTTTTTAAGCAATTTATTATTGTTCTTAGCATTTTCTCTTAGAATTTAGCTACCAAGTCGCTATTTTCAGAATTTTTCAACTTGTTTTTCACTTTTCAATTAAAGAGAGGCAAAAATCAATTAAATTTGATATAAATAATTGATTAAACCAATTATTATTACTTATAATAATCTTTTATTCTAAAATAAAATATATATTTGAAATATTCTTAAAATTTTCTATATAGATCGCATTAAATATACATTTTCCTGAAAGTAGTTACTGAGAGAGTTTTTGTTGAAATTAATACTAATATTAATATTTATTATTTGTTTACAACTCATAGACAATAATAAATTGCATATACAATTATTTTGTTTACTTGCATTAATTATTATCTCACTGCGTAAAAGTGGAAAAAAGGTAAACAATTTAGAAAAAAGCGGCCACTAATTAGAATAACTATAAGAGAAGATAGTTATAGGAATAATAATTTGTTTAAATAACTATGCTTGTTAACAAACCGCAACTTTGTAGCATTATTCAAAGAGAATATTATTTTAAAAAGTAATAAATTGTTCATACAATTAAAATTTTTAAACTTCAATTAATTACTATCTCATTTTGAATAAAATGTAACAAAAGTGGTAAATTTCAGAAAAAAACTGCAACTTTGTCATATTATTCTAAGAGGATATTTTTACAAGTAATCGTAAATGATTTAAACAGTTATTTTGTTTAAATTTAATTAATTATTCTAAGAGTTTTTGTAATGGACCCAACAAAACAGGCTTATGGGGTTAATACTTAAAAAGTATTTTTTGATTCATATTCTGTGACTAATTGTTAAGAAAAGTTTTGAGTTTAAACTTGATTCACCTAATTTTGACAATTCTGAATAAAATTCACAACAAATGTCATTTTTTGAGGCATTTATTTTTTTGTAGGTTTGAACAAATTTAGGGACGCATTGAATAATAATTCGACAGAAAGAAAAATTTCCACCATTCTAATCTATATTCTTACAAAGAAAAAAGCTATCTGAGAGTAATTTTGTAGTAACTCACCCTCGTGAAAATCGATGCCCTCTTGTTTGAGCAGCTCTCGTAGCTTTTGAATTTCTTCTTTGAGTTCCCTGATGAGTTTGGCGTTAGCATCCTCGTTGACAACAGCCTTGCAAACGATCTGCTTCGCTCTGTCTGCATATCTACATAATAGGAGATCAAATATTGAAGTTAGATTATTCAACGTTTGCCATGAATATGTACATGAGATCAAAAGTCTTACCTGAGAGTTGAGAGCGTCTCGTCGTAATTTATATCAGCGGGACTGATTGCAGCAATCATTGCAGTCTTCGAATTCCCTCCCAAATTTTCTCGAAGGAGCCACGTTAAAACTGAATCTCTGTAGGGTATGAAATCTGCCTTCTTCTTCTTTTTAGTAGCCTGGATAAAAAACCAAATTCGAAAAACCAGTTCCCTTCAAATTGTTTAATACTAGTACCTTAGAGACCCCTTTAATCTCTTTGAGTCTTTAAACAATTGATCCAGTAATTTCATTAAAAATTTAGTATCTTTGCAGATTTGGAATTTGGAATAACTGAACTAATTGTGATCAACTTCCAGGACTCGGACAGAGATAAGAAAATAGTGTTAACAGTGGCATAAATTTTTTTAAGTAGAGGTAAAATACTGCTGGGCTAAGAAAAATATAACGTAATTAACATTGTCGTTTATCTCTACCACGCGCTACCAAAGCAATTATTATTTTTGTCGGTTCAATTTTTAAATTCAGATATAAATTTGATTGATATCTTAACTTCAGAATTGATGTAAAATATTTTTTTAGAATATATAGACAATCAAACCCATTAAACCGTTGAATCTTTGTTATAAAAGCCCAATTTTTAAGAACAAATACTTCTATAGCCTAAATATAAGTTAAAAATGGTGACTTCAAGTTTTGAATTCATATAATTTTTGTTTAAAAATAACCAATGTAAGTTGAAAACGCTAAGTAATGTTTAAATACTGTAAATAATCTTCGTAATCTAAAGATTTTTTATTAATAATTTTACTTATAACATAACCTGTTATTTACAAAAGCTGTAAATTTAAAAAAACGAGCATTAACCTATATATATATTTTTTTAGCCTAATTTGAAATAAAATGATTTTCTATTCAAAGTACCGATTTTGTGTACCATACGTCAACCAAACAAGGAAGAATAATCGCATGAAACGAAATTAATTAAATTGTGATTTAGAGTATTTGTCTTGGGTTCAGATCCTAGCGGAGATAGAGACATTTTTTCACAATCTTAAGATTTAACAATATTTTAAAGATATTGATTTAAACACAGTAGACAAACAAAACTAATAATAAATATTCTCTGGTCAACAAACCTAAGATCAACAATAAAAACAAAAAGAAAATGTTTGAAAATTAATTATTTCTTCACTGATTCCAATAAAATCAGTAAGATTTCTCTGGACACGATCATTTTAATTTAGAAGATTTTTTAATCTCAGAAATTTCTACATACTTTCAGTTAATCAAAAATAAATTAGCTCCCAATTCTTCGGACGGGCATATTTTACTTGTTATTTTTAAATAGATGTTTTGAATCACGTCTAAAATATTTCTCTTCAAAATTGTACGCTTATTAAATTGCAATATTTTATAGCGAGGCAAGTTTAAAGATTTTTTTCAATTTGGAATATTTTGTAGGACTTAATTTTTTTTGGTAAATTTAACTTGTCGCGAAGTGGGAAAATTATAATTTTCTGTTCCGTTTTTTAATAGCAACTTCATTCGTTTTCAGACTCGAATAATTTCTACTTGAACTCTTATTAATTGGAAAGAAATTTTAATTTTAACTATGTATTTTTAAATTAGAAAACATTTGAATTGGAAATTTTTGTTATTAATAAAAAAAATTAATTCTTTCATTTGCCATAGTTTATTCTTGAAGTCATTCAAATTTAAATATATTATTGGCAATACTTTAATTTTTCTATTTTTTTACTCTTGATTATGAATAAATCAAGTTGCTGATTGTCAAAAACAATTTCAATGACATTATAAACATTTTTGAACAATATTCTACGTACTAAATAAAATCCACAAGTAAGACTTCTATTTGGAAATTACGCACAATAGTACGACTGGAATTCCTATGAATTTGTATATTTTTTAATAATCTGATTCTAAATTATGGTATTTCGAATATTTTTGGCTTGCAAATGTTCAGCCGATAAGAGTTAAAAATTAAAATGGTACAATTTTGAAAGACTTTTCTTCAAAAAGTTATACAAACCGAGGTCTAACATAGAAATAAATAACAGATTAATTTAAATTATTCAAAATAAATTGTTTGAAGCCTTCGCGACTATATTCCGGTACATTTGTCTGTGCTTGAAATGATAAACATGTTATTTTAGTCATTTTTTTCAATATAGTAGCATCGCTAAAAAAAAAGCGTTAAATAGTGCCACTAGTGTCATCAGTCCGAGCCCTAAATTTGTGATAAATAGATTAAAAGAAGCAGAGATGTGATTGTCTTCTGGCATTAGTTAGCAAGCAAAAGCAGAAACTTACCGCCTGTTTTTCCAATTTGATAAGAATGCATAAGGGAAAGCGATAATTTAGCAATACAAAAGGATAAAATGCGTAGTTTTCAATTATTTCCAATATATTCTTATTAAGTAAATAAACTTACGATTTCAGCTAATGCACTAATAACTTTTCCGAGAGTCGTCAAGCTTTTATTGATGTTTGCACCCTCTTTTAATCTGGTACCTTTTGCTCCTGTCGAATCGGCTCTTTCAGAACCAGCCAAATCTACCAACGAAATTTTACTGACTTTTTCGGTTACTAATCCTGTTGTGGAATCTTGCCTCTGTTGTGTGAAAAAAATTGTGAAGACTGCGTGCGATCTACTCGAGGTTTCGTTCATGTTGGTGGCTGCAACAGTCCTGTAAAAAATAGAAAGCCATTTAGTAACACTACTAGAGAAATTAATTGGGCAGAAATAAACGCTTTCATTTATAATTATCGAATCTTGAGTAGCTTGCAATTGAAAAATATTGCTTTTAAGTGAATTTCCCGTGATATTTTACGAACCTAGCTTTGTTTCCCTCATCGATGAGGTCATGAATGTCTTCATAGGACATCACAGCCAATTTAGAGAGATCCTCGACGTAGGGTCCCAAAAGGGGGTGCTCCCTCACTCTGAGATTTCCCTTATTTTTTGGATTAAGAAGATCCCGAACTCTCTCGCAGTAGATCTCCATATAACTGACCTCAACTGAGTGTTTTAACTGATCACTCGAGTTCGAATTGATTTTGCTGAAGAGATCCTTACAAATTTGTGGAATGATGCCCTCCTGACCTTCCTCCTGTTTTCCCATCATCGTATAAGATTTTCCAGCCCCGGTTTGGCCATAGGCGAATATACAAACGTTGTAGCCTGAGAATGCATAAAAAATACTTGTCAGATAGATAAGGATATCAGGCTCAATAAACTGGCAGTAAAAGGCGAGAATGGCCTGGATAGAAAAGTATGCCATTGCATAGAAGATCCTTTCACGTATTATATGGCTTATCTCGAGGCATTTGGAAAATGTGAGCGGATAATATAGAACCATAACCACAAGGGAATCCGAATTTTCCTCGGGCGATGGTCAATATTGAGGCTTTTCACCTTTAGAAATACAGATTGGAGAATAGGCGATGCGTACCAAAAATTTCCTTCTTTTTATATCAAAATGCCGTGTTGTGAAGTGATTCTAACTAAGTTAGGATTCTCATTTTTATGAAAAAAGGGACGGGAATAGTAGTTAATGATTCGGTCATTATAAAGATTTTAGGGATTTGATCGGTGTGCGCTGGTCTTGAACAAGGCGCGTCCTTTTCAACGAAGATTTTTCATCAACTTGGTAAGGATTTAGGTATTCTAGCAATTTATTTAAGGTTTGAAATTTGAAAATGACTTTTGTATGAACTTTCAACGTTTAAATGCGAATTTTTTCAATTTTAAATGCTACCAATTTTAAACTTTATGATATGCAATAGTTCTAGGTATTTTTAATTTTTCAGTGGGGTTAAACGCTACAATTCAAAATATGAAATCTTTAATTTACTAGTAATTATGCGAACTTCAAATATTAAATTTTAAATGATAAAGATGTTACGTTATACCAACTATAGAACCTTCAAATTTCGCAGGTTTATTTTAACTTGGATTAACGGAATCGCCTAGGATTACAATTGGATTACATAGAATTACAATGGATTATCACAGACTGTCTACGAATAAAATTGTATTATCTGGGATTAGACGTGGGTTAAGTACGAATAAATAATATTACTCTGGATTAAAATTACCTAGGAGTACAAATATGTTATCTAGGAGTACACGTGAATTATCTGGGAGTACAAGTGAATTTTCTAAGAGTAAGAATGGATTGCCCAGATTACACTTTATTTCTCGGGACTAAAAGTGGATTACTAAGAACTACAGTGGATTACATAATTATCCTGGATTAATGCGTTATGTCTATGATAAGAAATGGATTAACATGGATTAAAAGTGGATTACTCTGGATTATCCGCATTGTCATACATTACTTGCATTAACGGGATTACCTAGGATTAGGAGCGGATTACCGAGAATTATACTGGATTACTCCAGATTAAAAGGGATTTTACCTCCGATTGCAATTGAATGATTTATTATTACAAGTGGATTAGCCTGTATTTCATTGTTTTTATGGATTATTCTGGTTTAATCAACACGTTGCCTATGACTACAAGTGGATTATGTATAATTGAAAATGGATAACCTAGGATCACACTGGATTATTCTGCATTACTTGGAATACGACAGATTTTAAGTTGCAATCGATTATTAACGCATTACCAAAAATTATCAGTGGTTTATCTAGGAGTATATTGAATTATTCAGATGACTAAGATTCACCTGGATTACAAGTTCGAATAACTATTTACCTTTGTTAAATTTCGAAGTTTAAAATTATTATTCGAAACATTGAACTTTTATACTCTTGAACATTTTATCTTTAAATTGGTTTACTTCATTACTTTTTCAGATTGAAATGTTTAACTTTTCAATCTTGAATATTTCAAATTTTATTATTTGTTTAAAATTTTGAATGCTTGAAATTAAAAATTTCGCAGTCAAAATTAAATGTAACCTTAGAGTATAGACGTACGGTCTCTCGGAGCACATCATGATTCTGATATGCCCCCCCCCCCAACTGGTGTAAAAGATTTTTGATAATAAAATTTGATAAATCTTATAAATTTCTCATTTATTCCAATTTAATTGGGCATAGATATATACGTCCATACTTAAAGATTAAGTCAACATAACGAAAGTTCTGCTTTCCACGTCCTTCTTTCAGGTGTGTTTTTTTATGGACGAGGCGACACTTCTAAATTACTTTCTAACCAAAGTTACTTGTTTGTGGAGAATTTCCCAAGCAGAAACACAAAAAAGACCATAAATATATATATATATATAAAATATGAACTTAAGAATCTCACCTTCAAAAGCGTGTTCCAACATCTCCTCTCCAATATCTTTGTACACCATAATTTGTGAGGAGTAATTATCATCGTTGGTCTGTAAATTATAAGGGAAAAGCAATTTTATATTGAGACCTTAACAACACTTTCATAACAAGCCCCAGGGGATATAATATGGTATACATATAAACTTGATTGGATCTTGCTAACTTCGCACCTAAATTTCTCTAGGTAACAGAAGTTTGTTAGGTAGGTGTTTGAAGCTAATAATAATCGATGCACGAGGTTTGTTATTCAATGAGAACGAGTGGAGAAGACTGGGCCAGATTTATAAATGGACAAAATTCTAGACGGATATACGAGTCGAATAAGGAATAAGGGCTTATAACGGAAGTGGGCAAAATGGAAATAGGGCTCCGCACTTCCGAAAGACTGAAGATCCTGCGGGATATCGAGCGAATCTAGCAACCGTATTTCGGTGAATATTTCACAACGAACCTGCTAGAGCGCATTTCGATGTCATACGTGCTTCGAATTTTCCGCAATGCTATATCGCTCATTTGGTTTTTATTGTTAAAGAATACAGGACGGAAAAGGGGGATTGCAATATTTTCGTTTATGAGGCGAACAAGGGAGGAAAATTGTACGTTGTGATAGATATAAAGTGACTGAGGAAAGTAATTTTCTGGAACTGAAAAATGTTGTCATGCCCTCATAAAAAGGGAAATATTTTTTAATTAAACTTTTTAAAATTTTTTGAGATGAAACTTATTTATTTTTTATTATTATTCTGCAATTCAGAGATATATCTTTATATACTAAGTTTGCTTAATCCGCATCACTTGTACCTGTAAAAAATGACAAATCACTTACATGGGGTCAAATTGACCCCTAGCTGACTTTGAAACGTTGTAATACTGATGGTATGCATGGTTTTAACTTGAAAAACTCATAGACGTTATTTAGTATATAAAAATTACATTCTGATTGTTTTTTTTAATGGAAATTATTTTGAGGCGTATAAAAAAAAATCTTACGATCCTATTCAAATTTTTTTATGTAGTTAATGTTGGGGTCATTCTTACTCCGTTTAAGTGATGAAGCTTATGGTAGTTGTTGTGCCAAAAACCAGATATTTGAAACACATAGTAATTCTAAGAACTGATGATGCCATTTCAAACAAGACACATTATCTTTAATGACAACAATTTGAAACTTAGAAAGAAACATTTATTCTGATAATGTTGTTTGCAGTTGCATTTTTCCTTACTATTTCTTTATACCAATTTTTGAAAAATAGATGAATTTGAATTGATAATGGCTTTTTATTTTACATTTAAAATAAAATTTGTTTTAAAAATTCCCTTAAATTATTATTTTGAGTAAAACAATTCTACTTTTTCCAAGTTTGAAAGTAATTTTTTCTATGACTGAAATCGTTAAAACTAGTTTATAAAACAAATGTTAAACAAATAACTATATTTAAAGATTATTCACTTCTTTTCAAATTTGGAAACAGCAGAGGTATAGGAAATGTTTTCAACGAAAAAATTACCCATGCTTTATTGATATTTCGTAATTTCATTAAATCGGTAAGAAGTGGCAGAAAAAGAAACTCAGTTATAAAAGAAATGGTTTAAATAATTATTTGAAAAGCTTTTTCATAAAAGATCAGGTTTTTCTTTCAAAGAATATGACTAATGTAATTTAAGTTCTTAAACTCATATCATTTTTGTCATAAACTTGATTTTTGGCACGCCAACTTCCTTAAATGAATACAAATCGTATGGAATACAAATTTGGAAATTTTAAGATTAAAATGTCATAGCTATGGTTGATTAGAAATTAGTTTTTACAATTTTATTATAATTAAAGGAATACTTACGAGGGATTCCTTAAACTTACACAACTCGTTAAACATTGCAAAAAGAAAAACCTCTCTGATATTGCGATTAAAAAAAAAGGTTTTTCACAAAGTTGTCGCCTTTTAAATTTTTTTCTACATAAAAAATACATCAAGGTTACGAAAAATCATAAAACTGATAAATAAAACTAGCTATGGCTGGTCTTAAGGAATTTTCCGTAACTGTTTAGTCTTACGCCAAATTCCTAAACGTTAAATGAAAATAAATGTTGAAAATATATAATAATTATTATATATAATAATTAAAAATATTACGTACATACGCGCATAAGTTATACAAGCTTAAAAAAATCAGTGAGATAAGTATTTGACTTCTGTGAATCCGGCATGGAGTTCCTCAATAAGTACATTGAATGTATTTCTGACAATATATTTTATTCTCTATAACTCAATAATGGCTGATTATTTTTACTTACATCCATAGAGAAGTAGGAGTAGTCATAATTAAAGCTTTTGATGGCATCTTTTGTACCTGGCGGTGCTTTAGGATTTGTTATCGCTGAAACAAAAACGGGTAATTACTATAGAAATTATATAATATATATAAATCATTTTTCAATATGGTCTTTCACTTACTTTGTATACATTTATACTCTCTACATTTGCATCAGTTTGACTGTTTAGTCCCTGATTGAGATTAGTGAAAATTGTAACTGATTCAAATTTAGAGAGTAATATCGAAATTAATTGATAAACAGAAATTCAGAAAAAAAACTTCGTTTAAAATTATCTAAATGAAAGAAATTCCGATTCAACATTGCTTACTTATTCAAAAAATATTCTATATTTTCAATTCTTATTTACATTCAGATGGCTTGATTTTAGCATCTAATATATTTATTCTGAAATTAATTACATGTCTCATATATCAGGGAATATATATATATATATATATGTGTGTGTGTGTGTGTGTGTGTGTGCGTGTGTGTGTGTATGTGTGAGAGAGTTTCATAAAATAATTTGTTTAAAAAATCTTTTTTAGTTTATTATAT
>JAAAKG020214936.1:0-22191 GCA_010014905.2 Druon quercuslanigerum
GGTACCGGCTCAGGGATCAAACCCCGGACCTCTGAGGTGAAGTCCGAGCGTCTAACCACTGAGCCACCGAGGCTCTTCACAACGCTACTATATATAACCCAAATTCCATTCCACTCTCCTAAATGCATTTTTTGACAAATACTAGAGCTATATGTTGTAGCTATTTATTCTTTAAGATGTTCTAGTGTTGACCAGTATTCATAATAATAGATGCTCCTATTAAATAATAGCTTGGTGTTGGTCAGCGGTCTATTTATTATTTTTAAATAAACTGTAAGGTCTCACAGTGTGACTGAAACGGCAAAGTTTCGATCGTACAGCGACAGTCTTTTTAGTGTTTTCACAATGGTGGCATTGTTTACTGTTTGATGTCCTTTAGGTAAGCCATTTCTGCTGCATTTATAAAGTCCTATTGTGAAATAGATAGATGTAGTTTAATCAAACTTATAAATTCTTTAATATGTTCTAGTGTTGAGCAGATTTGATAATAATGTATAATATAATTATGTAATAGCTTCGTAAGCACTGCCCCTATTTTAAAAACCTGAAGAAGATCTTCGATATACGATTCAAACGTTGTAGGCGCTTCCCTTACATAGCCCCTTATCCGGAGTTTTTCAGTATGGTTTTGAAAACGTGGATGCGAAAAGTACGCGAGCTTTGAGTATATTACCACATAGCATGTAGTTGTGCCATGTAATCCCTTCATTTAGAGGCAATGTTGGTATTGGAGCAATCTTGCAGTCTTGATTGACTCACGCAACTCTAGGGTAGTCGAAATCGTTGTCCAAACCAATGCAATGCCAAAAACACTGCGTGTTCGATTGTTTTGAACTGCATTTACTAAAAAAATGTTTTGGTGTTATCATCGTTTTTCTCACGAAAAGCTATAAAAAAAAGTTTATTTATTCTTGTAGAGCCCCTCATACAAATACAAGGCCGTATGCACATGTAAAGCCCCGCATGCAAAGAGAATGCAGTATGCACCAAAAGATCAACTGGTATCTTACTTAGTGTTCACGACACCTCAACCAGATGTCATTTATCTTAAGGGTTGTTAAGCCTTCGCTTGGCGATCAATTCCTTTGGGTTTACCTCTCTACAATTTTTCGCGACTGCTTATTAATTATTGTAACTATATTCAGCAGAAGCAAAAAGAGTTTAAACCTTAGCGACCGCATAATTTCGTAACAGGCCATTGAATAAGCTAAGTTCGAAGGATTATAATTACGGCTGGTAGGTGTTGTATTATTTTAACGTAAATTAACGTACTCGCACTGTGAAGACGTGGGCGATCGCGATTAGTGGGTTATACGATCTGTTTCCCATTTTCGGTACTTTCCCGAAAGTCCGTAGAGTTTGAAATATCAGTGTTCCTACGGTAACAGTCGAGAACTTTTCAAGGCTGGGCCTTAACGTAACCGTCGTTTTTTAATTATTCCGCGAATTCAGCCATGATTCCAACTATCGATTTCCATACTCTTTTTCCTAATGCGGCCTCATTGTTCTCTACCCCAGCTATCCTTAAGGCTGGTGGGAGGGTAGGAACTACGTAGTACCTGGCGGGGCGCTAATGTGGCGCGACTAGGGCACGCTCTAGCGTGGGCGTGTCGGTGAGGGGTACCCGAATTTGAGTGGGTGGGTTGCCGAAGTGGTGGCACGTTTGGTGCTTCTCCTACAAACTTCCGTTTCCTCCGGTGTTCACCGAGATTTAAATAAACCCTGTTTATTTGGTTTGCAGAAGCATTTTCCCGATGTTATAGAGCTGGTTGTCCACAAAGCTATGAACGGTTGGACGCGGGTTTACCTGCGCGCTTTTGGGCCTGTTCGGCCAACCACTTATCAAACCCACTCATTCCCGTGGAAACGTTCTTTTGGCTAGTGGGAGGAGGCAAATAGACCCTCTAGGCCTTCCCAGTCTTCAGGAGGTTCCACGCTGTTGCACCATCCATCGGACTGGTAGCGGAGAACCTAAATGGCGATGAAAATTGCCGTTTTCAATTTGTGAGGTTTTTTTCCTTCTGTCCGCTGGTCACCGCCGGCGGCGATAACCGTTTTTTTTTTTTGTTTTTTTTTTAGCTTACGAAAAGAGTACAAACTGATCGAGCGTGCGCGAAGTTCACAGAGTTCAAAATCGGAGGTTTCGGCGACATGGGTTCCGGTTGGAAGTGGGCGTAGGCGCGGTCAAAGAGGGTGAAAATATCTCCGGCGAACCGTAGGCCGATAGTAGAAGTACGTCGTCGTCTTCGTCGTCGTCCGGGCAAGGTGTTCCGGGTGTTGGCGGAAAGGTGGCAGCCTCTCGAGATGGTCCGGCGATCGGGGACCAAGAAGCGGCGATTTCCGAGGGCGACGGTAGCGGTGCACTCGGCAGCGCACGGAGACCTTCCGGGAGCGACGGAGAGTTCGGACAATCGATCACGATCGGCAGGCTGTGTGGTGTAACCCCCGGTCTCGTAAACCGCAACGGCGGGAAGGCGTAGCGATCCTCTTGGGCGAAGACCGGCACTCTTAGTATCAGTGGTGCCGCTCGGTTCCTGGGTGGTCCTCGTCGGTGGGGGTCACAGCCTCCTAGGCGACCCCTCTTCTTTTCTAGAAGGCGGTATGCCTCCACGCCGGGAGCGTTCGGGTCGTATTCGCCCCGTGAACTAGATGGTCCGGGTGTCGCGGAATCCGTGCTATACCGCGTCGTTGGCACGGGCGCTGTAGTCAAAGCCCGTTTCCGCTCACCTTAACTCGGCGGCGACGACCCGGCGGTGCCACTCGGCCTCCTCTTCACGCTGTCGGATGGCGGCTGAACAAGCCTCCTCTTTAATACGGCGGTCGGCGGCGCGCTGTTCTTCGGCCCGTTGTGCTCGTCGTTCCTTACGACTTGCCTCTCTTTCTGTACGACAGGCCCGTCGTACGGCGTTTAGGCGGCACCCTCCGCTCGCCTCCTTGGCGGCTGGTCGTGAGCGCCACCAATGTCCGTCGGATCGGTTCAACGGCGCGTTCTCCTTCTCTGAGGCGGCCTCCGGGCCAGGCCTCGACACGGTGGTCCTCGGTGGCGGGCCGCCTCCCCGAGCCGGTCCCGATTCCCGCGATGGCCGACGTGGGACGGCTCTCCGAGCCTGTCCCGATTCCCACGTTGATCGGCTGGTGGATGGGACGGTCGCCTCGACCTGTCCCTGTCGGACACGTTCGGTCCGGGTCTCAATGGTACCTAGGACGGCTCTCCGAGCCTGTCCGGCTGCCACCCGCGAATCCGATCCCTCGTCGGCCCGTCAAGAGGCGAGCTTAGCTCGCTGCGCTCGTCGTTTCCAGGTGCGCTTGGAACCCCGCGTGTCTTGTCTGGCCCTTGACATAAAAGGGGTTGTCCTGACTACACGACGCACCTGATTGAAAACGACTGCGAAGGATATCGACGGCGGATGCGTGGGCACTCTCGATCACGGCACGACTTCAGCTGCCTCTTCCCGAATGGACACTGGAACTGGTGGCGACACGACAAAGGAAAGCACAAGTCCACGAACACCGCTGTCAAGAAACGAACACCGAAACTGTCAAAAGGACGGAATCCGAACGAAAGCGCGAACTGCACAAAGAGCGAAAAACGGAAACGAAACTGGGTGAGGTGAGCAAACTAAAACCTACCCGGCTGGGTAAATAAAGAGATAGTTGGTGGATGTTCACGGCTTGATTTATTTTTAGAAAATCACAAAGTGCGGAGCGCGTAATGCTCTCCGTAAAATCTCGATTTCTACTGCTCGACTAGAGTCGCTCCTGACTCTCGCTAGCTGTCGAGCGGCGTCTCGAGGCGGTAAAGACAGCGTTCGAGCCCTTTGATTGGCTGCGAAATGGCAACGAAGTCGCAACCAAGCAGAGGGGGTCGTCAGCCAGGCCCGCTCGCTTCGACCGTCCGCGCGTCAACTCTACTCTAACTTAAAATGCTGTAATTTTAAACTAACTTTAATTAAAAATTAAAAATATAAGGACTTAAGATCAAATTATCAAAATTGGAACTAAACCTACATTCTATCCTAGCTTTAATTTCCCGAAGAAACGGTGAAGCTAGGACGAATAGAACGGTCGTTGATTTTTATTATTTATTAATTATTAATTATCAATATAATTTTAAGGATTTTTCGACTTCTTAACGACCCTTCTATCCCTAGTTACTTAATTATTGCATCATCTTATTTTTAAAACCATTTTTATAGAAGTTAACTACTAACAATGTTTTATTTGGCTACTTTAATCTCTACTTCGATTTTACTAAACTTTGATGGAAGTATTAAATACTATTTCTAAACCGATCGTAGGGGAAAGGACGTGTAAACCGTATTTTACTTCAATTTTATATGCTTTTATTTTATTCGATTTTTTAATGTTCGTAAAAACCGAGGGGAGATATTTTCGAGTTTAAATTTCATTTACTGTGTGGCCCGAGCACTGGTTGAGCTCCCCGGGGGGGGGCTTTGCCGTACGCCAGAGCGAGAAAGGTAGAGAAAGCAAGTGGATAAAAAGAGAGAGAACGAGGTTTGCGCGCTGAAAGGAGAGAAAGGAAAAGGCTGGCGTAGGCGGCTAACCGGTGATGGAAAATTTTTCCACGGCTGTCAGCAAGGTGGTTGCTCTGCTCACAAACCGTAGTTTTGGCCCTCTAGAGAGAGTACCGTTACTCGGGCTTTGTTATTTGGATAACTCACTCAAAGGGGAAAGCAAACTCGTCGTCTTGGAAACTGTGAAATCGTCAAGTGGTCACGTAGGACCCTCGCTCAATTTTACGTTTAGAAAATTGAGCGAAGATCGAGTGGCCCCTTGCGCTGATTTCCCAGTAACTCTCAACTACTACTTTTGACACATAACATCATGACTGACCCGTGGATACGCCCCTAGTATAGGTGGTGGATGTCTAGATACTCTATAGGAATGGAGATCTCGTCACACAAGCTGGCAGACGATTTAAGCTTACAGATTGTTCACGCCCTTATAGGGTATTGTCGTCGTGGGGCCAGATGGCGGCTTTAAATGAAGGAGCTGCCTTATTTTTTAGAAGCAGCATTTTGGAGAAATGTTTATGGAAATAGGTTGTAATTCTTTTTTGTGCTGACCGTAGTAGGGCAGAGCTTATTAGGTTGGATTGTGTACCCTTATCACGAGTCTTTTACGGTAAAGTTGATAGTAGAAGACTGGCCCAGGAAAGACTTCATTCATATTTTTTATTTGTAATTCGTACATAAAACAGGAAAATCTATTTCGCTGTTTTATACAAGATACAAAAGCAACGGATAAGTTTGTATCAACTCTAATTTCTGTTTGAAATTTATGCTAGAACAGTTCATAAAAGCTCTTGAATGTGAATCAGTAAATTGAATGAGTAGTGTCAGATGCAATGATAGGTGTTCAAAGTCAGCTAAAGAAGCCTTTTAAAATTAAACAGTATACACCTAAAACGCGTTCATATCCTTTTTCCCCTCACGGAAGGATCAAAGTGAATGTTCACGTTCTCAGATGCGGGTAAAAACGCTGTGCCGGTGGAATATAACTACAAGAGAGTATTTAAGAGATATTATTGAAAGTAAAATAATGACTTTAATTGTGGATAAAATCATGTCTATTTCTCTATTAAATGGAAAAGACCGAAGGAATACCTCGCATTTTTTCTTGGTTATACACCTGAAGAAATCCGCGTTGAAGAAATACAATTTGTCTTACGATTTTGTAGAAACAAATAAAGTCTTATCAAACAGGTGAACGACTTGTGCTTCTTCTCACAATTTAAAGACTTATTTATACCAAAAATATTTGTTCTACGCTTACCGAAGTCTTATTATAAATACGTTAAAAGATTATTTTTCTTTTTAAAAACATAATTTTCATCGGTTTCTGTCTCAAAAATTATATTTTCAGGAATTAAAATAAGATGTAAGATTGTGATCTGCCCGAAATACTAATTTCTTATGTGCAGGAAGATGAGTCGCAATAAAATTTGCTATTAGCTTATATCTTTTCAAAATTAAAATTCAGAAATTTTTTTAAATGGTTTAGAATAAAGGGTTATTTTTTTTCTTATATAATTATCAGTTGCTTTTGGCTTACTATTTATTGTTATTATTAAAAAACAAATCAAATCAGAATTAAACTCACACCCCGATTCTATGTGCTCCTATATTGCGTTGCCTTCGCGCTTTAATGCCTTTACACACGAATAGACATAGACATTTTTGTATCTGCAGATGTGTCCGCTACGACTCTAAATCCTATTGCGTCATACTGTTGCTGAAAATGCTCTTCAATCACATAAATGCTGATTTGCTTTGAGCTTAAAAGGATATTTTCATAAATAATAAATAAGTTACATAATTTTATTTACCAATAGAATTCAGGATAAAGCCCAAGCATAAGAGCAGAGTACAGACAATCCTCATTATCTTAACCTACCAATTTAATGCAGCAATCTTAACTAATGAATATTTTACTGCTTTATTGTCTTACACAATCTAGACTATAGCTTTTATTTTGTATATTTAAGTCAACAAATTTGACCTTGTAAGATATTCACATCTGATAAGAGGCAGTTTAAACGAAAATAATTTACCTGCAAATTCCTTTATAACTGAGGTCACCATCAATGTAATATTTTATATTTAAGTCTTAGAAGCTTCGAGAATTTAAAAAGTTGTTAAAACATTAACTCCTAAGGATATTTTTTTATTACAAAATATTAATTTAATTAATATTACGCTGTAGCGCTTAGACTTAATAGGATGTAAGGAACTAATCAAAAGATCTCGAATGTTTAGAAGGTTTTAAATACAGAAAAAGGAGTATTACAGAATTTTATAATTTTTAATTAATAACTTAAAGAATTCCTTAAGTACCGTTTTAGGCTTTTAAACCGGTTATTACTTCCAGACTATTTTTAATAATTAGATTCCAAAGAGGTCGAATTTGATATAATAAGTGTTATAATCATGGATTATAATTATAAAAAAATAAATAGTTTTTATTAAATGCTTAAAATACTTGATGGATCGTGACTCTCAAAATTAATTAAATCATCGTCAGTTCTCTAAGAAGACAGAAGTTATTACAGAAAAAAACACTGCGGACGCTACAATTGTCAACAGTCTGCTGGTTTGTATTTGGAAACAAATACGAGTTGTTTTAGTAACGATTAGGGTTAACAATAAATTTCCTTTTGAGTTGCCTTAAAAAATGCCTTAAAAAATACGGTGCTAATATTTTATAAGTATTTTCTATTTTAATAGTCTCTTTTTTTTAAAATACTTATTTGGAGCACGGGCGGTTGCTTTTTAAAATAAGTTTTGATTTTACATTTGAAATCAAAAAAATGTAGCCTATTAGTTTTTTAAATACTTTTCTTCATTAAAGGGGTAGTGTTTTTAATACGGGTCGATTTTACAAAAGCGATGCATAGCAACAAAATCTAACCTAGCAACTTTTTGTGTTTTCCTGTTTTCTCGAAAACTAATAGAGTTACAGAAGTTTTTTTTTGTTAAAAAATATCAATTAAGATAGAGGGGTGCGGTGTAGGAAACCAAAATTTCTTCAGTGCAGTGTCCTTTATTTGAATTGCTTACCACGTTTGTTACTTTTTATGTTGGTAAGTTGTAGTCAGCTAGCTCTGTTTTTCAACTTCAGGTTTTTTTAGAGATGATGGTTACTAGCTCTTAACCAACCTTACGTATTGGGCCAGGGCGCGCAATTTTGCGGAGAGGCTTCGTGGCCGTAGAGATCCTCTAGGGGGATTGAAACAATGTATTCGCTTCACCGAGTTATAATACAACCGGAATCGTAAGGTGACTTTAGAGCGCCTAGAACTTTCACTGTTGATATATTGCTCAACAATAAATTTTATCAAAAATTTTGTATTTTTGTATGGTACTGACATTCAGTTTTAACATATTTTATATGTGGAGAAGGCCTGCACTCGAACTTTTTTGAAAATGATCCACAGCTTAAAAAATTATGATTATGGTACAAAAAACAGTCAATACTTAACATGGTTTACAAAATAATTTTAGGATATTTAATGGAAGATAAATAGAAAACTATATAAAAAGGATTCAAGGATGGTAGAGAAGCACTCAAGAATAAAATACACTCGAAATCTCGCTATATGGTCAGTGTAAAAAGAGGCCCTGCCAAAGTGACATTCGCATCTGCTCTTGCCCTGCTGCCCTCAGAAGCTGATAAAGGCTAGCAGTTCTAGGAAGGCGGCAAACTGGAGACTGAAAGCGATAATTCGGTTTAGTTCGGAGCGCATTTTTCCATAAAACATCCTTGTTTACCCATTGATTGTGTTCTTTCCTATAAAAACTGCTAATGAGTCACACGACGACCGGGAGTTTTTTCAAGTTAAACGATTCTTTAATTATTTATTTTTTTCACCTTCTTCATTTTGAAAAAAACATGTTTTAAGTTTTTTATTTATTTATTTACTTTTGCTTTTAAAAGTGCGCACTTTAAATTTTACGCACTGTATTCGAGGTCAAAGCACACGAAAAGTGATTAGAATATATTCCTGAAAGCCAATTCTGTGATCAAGTTGAGGTTTACACACGAAACACTCTATAACTCTTTGACATTAGTCCCGCGGAGGTTACTGGAGATTCCGCAATTTCTTTTGTGGTCAGTCCTTCAATCGCTTCACTATTTATGTTTATTTTCACTCGTTCTAAGATCCCAAAAATAGATCCAAATATTCGATGCAAAATCTCTATTTTGGTTGCTGATTTTTCTAATATTTGAATAGATTTCGCCATTGGACACTGATAGTACGATTTGTTCTCCAGTTGGCATGGGATTCAGGACACGATGTGTTGTTCTCAATCCAATAGCATTATCAGGAGGAAGAACGTACCTCCGGAGTTCGAATGTCCGATTCGGATTGTCGTAGGGAATAAGCTGAATCAATGCAAGCTTTTCAAATTCAAATCCAAGTATAATGGGAAAAGTTTGCCTTAGATTTGGAGATTTAGAATTGTTACGAAAATATGGTTCAACAGGTTTTGTAGACCTGGTAGGATAATGAGGAGTGGCAAGAGGAAGAGTCGTGTCTAGAGAATGTCTTCCAGGGAAAAAGGAAGAAGCTACACACCGATAAACACCAGTATCAGAGTCGCCATCAGACAAACTCTTGAAATATGAACTTAACCCTCAAACAGGAAATGCAGGGTTAAATTTTTGTCCTAAGTACCTACACAATCGTATGTCAGTGCAAGACATTATTGAACAAATAATTATTTAAAGATTATTTACTTAATTTAAAAAATTTAAACAGTAGAGGTGTAGGGATTGCTTTTACTAAAAAATGAGCTATGATAGAATAAAATTAAGAAAGTTTTTAAAAATTGGTAAGAAGAGGATTAAGACAATATTTAATTAAAAAAATCAATATTTAAGTAATTCTTCTTCTTAAGTTTTAAACTTTTTGATGCGAACAAAATGATTTTTTTTCATTTCACGTGGCCGATAATATGTTCATTCAAAATATAAAGAAGTTTTTCTAAGTCTTCCAGTTTAGTTTTTGGGCAATTTTGATGTATTCAAAAAAAATTTTAATAAATTTAAAACAAAGTGAAACCCAATTATTGTACAACTATTTTAGATATTTTATTTTAGAAATCGAATATTTTCTTGAACTGGTACTAATATTAAAAAATAATTCACAATTGAAATTGTCTTTTGCATTAACGAAGTTTTAAATCATTCGGACAGAACAGGACTGGCTTTCGCCTTAGGTGACTGTTCCATATTAAAAATGATTCATTTTCCATCTGAAAGTTGAGGAAACAGGTTGTCGAGAGCATTAATAGGTTATTATGCTTAGTTGACATACAAATTTTTAGAAACTTATTGGTTTGTTACAACGTGTATGATGAAAGTAATTTAAAATTCTAGAATTCTGGGTAGGCATGTAAGTGTTTCCTTACAAATTAATTTGTACTGAATTTGTATTGTTTTTAGAATTCATAGCTGTTTATTAATTGAAACTATCTTACCAAATAGTTAGCGTTAAGTGCCAAAAATTTTTTAATTTAAGAAAAATGTGTATCAAGCGACCCTAAAATAAACTTTAAGTACAACAAAAAATAAAAATTACGTCTTTAATCGTCTAAATGTATTAAAAAAATTATTGTAATAAAAGTGTACATTTAAAAATAAAAAATTTAGTATTTCAAAGATTTAGAATTACGCATTCTAAATTAAAAGGTTACATAATTCAAAAATTTAACAAGTGAACTGAAAAAGCAAAAGTTAAAATCAAATCTATTTTAAATAACGCAATATCAAATAATATGAAATTTGTGCTATGTATAATCATTTTCTTAAATTTTTTAAAAAAAATTGCGAAATATGAAAAAATGTAATTGTAAACATAAGAAGTTAGTCTTAAAAATTAATTTTAAAAATTCTGTGCATAAACGCAGGATAAACATAAAGACCGAGCGCAAATACCATAATACACGTAATACTGCATGATTCTTTGCGATTAGTTCCTGGTACAGTCTGTTACATAAGAGCGTGACAGAATTTTGATCGGTGACGTAGAATGAAGTGATTTTTTTTCTCACACAGAGGCCATTATTGTCCTTCATGGTTCGTGAACGTGAATCAGCTGACTATTGTTCTCATTTTATTATTAGCATTTTTACTAAATTCTCCAGGAGGACAACGACCCGAAACATCGAAGCAAGGCCTGTCGCTTGTGGAAAGAGCAAAATGGTGTCGTGACTTTCAGTCGCCCGATGCCAATCTAATTAAAAACGTTTGGGCTCAAATAAAGATAAAGCTTGCGAAGAACCGACCTTGCAACTTGAAGCAGCTTCACAAAATTTGGAGATCGTTTTCAGAAGAATACGCGAAAAATCTTGTCCAAAGTATGCCTTGAAGATGCCAAGCTATTATTGACGCTGAAGGTGATTGTACCTGCTACTGATGTATTTGCATGAAAGTTTTCGACTCAATAAAACGATATTTAAAAGAATTTTTGTATTGGGTATTTTTATTTTCTCACAACAGTGACTATGCTCTTATGTAACAGACCGGAAACAGGGGTCAGTATTTCACGAAGAATCGTGTTTCTATTTGACAATTTTTCTAATATTGCACAGGCGTCGCCATTTGGCGTTCATAATACAATTTGTTCTCCGGTTGGCATGGGATGCAGGACATTATCTCTTGTTCTCAATTGAATTGGTTTGTGTGGAGAAAAAACGTATGTTCGGAGTTCGAATATCCGATGGGGATACTTGTGAAGAATAAGTCAAATAAATAAGAGATCTTTGAATCTAAATCTAAGTACGTTGGGAAAAGTTTTCCTGAGAGTAGGAGACTTTGAATTATCCCGAAAAGTTGATTCGGCGGGTGGTCGATTCCTAGAAAAATAGCGCGGTGTAGCAAGAAAGTCAGTCCTGTTTGTACAATTTCGGACAGGATTAGAGCCTTTATCAGACAAAAAAAGGACTGAGAACTTAAGGCTAAAACAAGAAATGCAGAATTAAATTGTTTTTAAGTATCTAAACAATTGTATATTGGTATACCAACAGTTGAACATAACGTTATGATTAAGGGGAAACCTATATAATTTTTTGTTGTTGAATACATCTTAACAGTTTTTGCAATTAATATACAAATACAAATTTTAGTTTTCACTGCAAACCTATAAAAAAAATTGACAGAAGAAGACGTTTTGTGCACCAAGTCCAAAGGCAACGATACCTTGTAGCAGTGTACCTTTCAGACTGCAAAGATTAATTTTTGTTAGAGGGAAATTGTAGCTTGAAATAAGCGCCATGTTTACACTATTTCTGTCTAAATTAAAAGTTTTAAATTTCTACCTTAGAAATGTAGCCATGATACACTCATATCATGTGGACTCAAGCGAATTTTCAGCGACAAACAAATTTCTGCGTTAAAGATGTTTATAAATATATAAATACATAATTGCATGCTTTTCTTATCATCAACAAGAAGTCCCTGAAAGGTATTGTCATTTTATTCTGCCAAAAAATTGAGTCTATATATATTTGCAAAAACTATAAATTTCAGCAAGTAGTCAGAAGAGATTACGAAAAATTATTCTTCTTCATGAATCTGTATAAAATATCATAAAGTTTATTTAATAACTTTTTTAAGCCTTTAGGCTAGATAAATGATTTAGAAGGAAAATTAAAACGGGCATATTTTTTTTCTATGAATTCAGCAGTTTTCAGAACTTTTAATAATACGTATAGGTGGTTTACCCCCGCGTAATTTTTTATTCATGTAAAATAGACAGTATTTTACTTCCTTCGTTATAAAAATAATTTCCCAATTTTGTACGTATGAAATGTATATAATATCATGCACATGAAAAAAAGTTTTAGGGCTGGCTACCCCCATAATTTAAAAAATATTTTTTGGCGAATCACGTCAAATTTTTGATTTTAAAATAAGAAATTTTGTCTTTCGCTGTAATTAAAATGTTGAAAAATATTACAATTGTATCATTTTTTATACAACAAATTACAAAACTAATAATGCGATGATTAAATTAAGGTATTTTTTCACACTAGGCACTACGGTTATTTGCAACTTTTTTATTCACACGCTCTTTTGTGGCTCAAAAAAATCAAGTTCTTTAGCAAGTCTTCTTTGACTATCGGTTGTCGATTTATCAATCAAAAATTCATTTTTCTCATAAAACAGGATGAATTTGTAATAAAAAACTTAAGTTCGTAATAAACAAGTCAAAACTAGCCATTTTTGGTAAGTTTTTCATTTCCAATTTAATTGTTCATGTTTAAGTAAGTTAAGGAAAATATAAAAAACTGTTTATTTTTAAAGCATAATAAAAATGCCAGTTTTAGCAGTGTTTGAAAATAAATTTGTTTGTACTCATGTAAAACATAAATCATTATGCACATAATTATTATATTTCTCGTCCCCTTGAACTTTAAAAATACAATTTTGTTATAAAAATAATTGAATAAATTAATGTGACAAATGAGCGTCTTGGAAACTTTTCTTATTTTTTTTAGATTAATAAATATATTGAAAGCACAGTGTTCCATTATGACACACTCATCAAATTATACTTTGCTAATAAAAAATGCGTTTTTTAATCGTAATGTGCATTTCGTTAGCTCCTCCACATCAGAATTAGAATATTTTCTTGGTACCATAATTTTGGGCTCTTTTGGGCAGCGATGTTGATATTTGGGATCTTTTAGTTTTCTCAAAAAACCGACTATTGGGTAGCATCTCTCGCCACCAGAACCTCCAATACAGAAAATTGAAAAAGTTAAACAAACCAACCGCGCCAGAACTTTTAGTTTTTTTGCGCTCTCAAAATCTTCAAAAATTAATTTGGAAAAAACAACTACTACATAGATTTATTAGTGGAGGTGCTAGCCGCGAGCACCATCACTTCATTACATTAGGAATATAAAAAATCAGTAGTTCCAAAAATTTGGAATTTTTTGGGCTTTTTAAAAATGCAAAAATTAATTTGCGAAATCAAACCCCTATCTTCGAAAAACACCACTTAAAATAAAATATGCACTTTAGCTATATCTGTATTTTGGTCTCTTTTGGCTCTCCTTAGGCATCAATATCGATTTGTTGGCTCTTTTGTTTTTCTCAAAAAAGGTATCTTGAGATGGAGCACCTCCACTACAAAAAATTTAATAAATTAAAAAAATCATTGACATTAACAGCTATGTCTAACTAAAAATATAGACATTAAACGAATAAAAAAAATATCAATCAAAACTCAATAATTTTACGGCGTAAAGAAAGCACTGCCGAAAAATATCTAAGTGAAGAATAATCCTACTATTTCCCCTCGAAAACCTCTAAACTATACCCAATAACCCACAGTAATAATAAAAAAAGCAAAAAAAAATGTTAATTAAAAAATGATTACCACAAATAACTCGCCAGGTCTGTACCTATTGTATCTACAGTCACAGTAGTATTCGGAAAACCCTAGAGATTTTAAAATATTATTGTAACGATGGATATATTTACTTAAGTCTTAAAAAGTTGTTTGTTGTAATTATTTTTAATTTGAAATTCGTTAAATTTGATAGGGATAGTTCCTAGAGGTTGTGGAATATTAATGAGTATGTGGATATATCTCTTAGAGCGTTACTACTCTGAAAGGTGGCGTTGTTTAAATATATTAGAGTTCTGCTATCGTTAGATGGTACACAAATTATATAAACAATAATTTCATTGGTTGAACACAGGACGCGTACTGTCTTGTCCAGTCTTTATTTCTGATGATTTAATGCATCCGTGTATCGGTCTTATGATTAGCCGTTTTGGCGGGGTTTCTGGCGGCTTTGCACAGGCCAAAGCTTTTGCTGCATTATGCACACGTCAACTGACATTCTAGAGGTTGAATTTTTCAGAAGGATCTATACGATGTTCGTCATCTAGTTCAGCCAGATCTTTACGCTTAAGAGAAACATAATTAGCTAATAAGGCCTGCTAAAGTTAAACAACATACACTGGAACTGACATCCCTGATATAGCTCTCATTTCTATCCGCTTGGTATCAACCACGTCCTAGTACTATGTGATGCACGACCCAATCAGCGCATAGCGCAAAAATTGCCCCTTCGCTGAGGAACAGTGGCGGATTAAAGTGTATGTTTACGTTCTCAGATGCAAGTATAAACGCTGTTTCGGTATAGTAAATCTACGACAGGGTACTGAAAAAATATTGTTCAAAGTAAAATAATAACTTTATTTGCATTTTTTTAAAGTGACCGACGCATCCGCTCCTGGCACGCTCTTCTAATAAATTGATAGGAGTCAGGAATTCTAGAAAGTTCGAAAAGAGTGGGGGGGGGGGGGGGTAGACTAAAAGCGAGAGTTCGGTGTGTCTTGGAGCGTATTTTTTCTTAAACCAGCGTTCTTACCGCATCGATTGTGTTCTCACCCGCCAAAAATTCTAAGGAAAAATAGAAAATTCACATTCTGAAACAAAATTTTAAGTTGTTTATTTAAGAGACTTTAAGCAAACATGGTCTTATTTTTACAATTGTAGGTCAGAAGCAGACCAGCAGTACACCTAATCATAAGCAAATAAGAATATATTTGTGAAAGCCATATGAGCTTTGAAAAAAGCAGGGAGATTGTTTCATCCAGATGAATGTAGAATTAAGGGCTGTAAACTGAATCCTTCTGAAAAATTTAACAGGAAGTAAACATGAGAAAGATGAATTCGAACTTATTTTAAATGGCACAGTGTGCAGTGCTACTCTTACCCTGATATCAAAAAGCCAGATCTGTATGACGTGCGCGTTAAAAAAAATATATTAACGCTGTGATAAAGTTGTGCTTTACACACGAAATACTCTATAACTCTTTGTAATTGAGTCCTTGGCGGTTAGTGGACACTTCGCCATTTCATCTGTGGTCAAACCTTCAACTGAACCGCTATTCATGTTTATTTTTACTTGTGCTGAAATCCCAAAAATAGATGTAAACATACCACGAAGAATTTGATTATAGTTTTCTTTTTTTTTTGCATTATGGCACATGCGTCGC
Organism: Druon quercuslanigerum; assembly: GCA_010014905.2. Taxonomy (NCBI): domain Eukaryota; kingdom Metazoa; phylum Arthropoda; class Insecta; order Hymenoptera; family Cynipidae; genus Druon; species Druon quercuslanigerum. The sequence goes on from JAAAKG020214936.1 coordinate 15,547, forward strand.
CATTGGGTGTCGCTAAAACAATTTGTTCTCTGGTTGGTATGGGATTGACGATATAATTTGTATCGTCGAAGTTTAAATATCTGATTCGGATATTTGTGAGGAATAAGTCGAATAAATGCAAGATCTTCAAATTTAAATCCAAGTACGGTGGGAAAAGTTTGCTTCAGAGTAGGAGACCTCGATCTGGCATGAACAGTTGCTTCGGCATGTTGCTGAGAAATGGCAGGATTATGAGACGTGGCAAGCGATTGAATAAGTTGAGTTGCAGCGAATGCTTTTGCTGAAAAAATTAGTTACGATATAATAAAATTCCATCATTTTTTAAGGATTCGTAATAAGAGAAAAGAAGAAAAAATTTAATTGAAAAAAAAACATTATTTAAATAGTAAGCAGATTTGATAAGATCAAATCAGTACATCTTCGACCTTCAAAGTTAAAAACGTAATAATTTTATAGAGAAAAACCAAGTTAAAATTCAAGATATTTCAAATGGTTAAAGTTACTTTTAAAAATTGAGTCAACTATTAACATGATGTTTCCGTCCTAAATGAAATATTCCTGTTTTTTACCCGAAAATTAGCACATGCATTTTTATTTCTTTTACTTTTTTCTACAAAATTATTTTTAATGCGATGTAAAAAACGATTGCTGTTATTATATTATTTATTTGGGTTAGCTTTATATTACATTAATTCAATTAATTTTTATCCAGAACCAAAATTACTTACATTACCCTCCCACCTATCGCGATGTCTGGGACTGGGATACACTTTAGTTGAGTTTCCGCACCACCTTAAGAATGTCTTATTGGTAATTTAAAAGTTAAGGAAACAACTAGTAGAGAACATACAAAGCTTAAAAATATTCTTAGTTTGTTACAACTTGTATAAAAAAAATTATTAAAAATTTGAGAACTCTGGATAGGCATGTACGTGTGTCCTTATTAGCCAATTCGTGCTGAATTTGTATTTTTCTAGAATTAATAGCCACTTATTAATTAAAAATTACTCATCAAATATTTTACATCGAGGGTAAACCATTTCTTAATTTTTTAAAAATGTGTGTTATACGACAATAAAATAACATTCAAGTGCAAAAAAACAAGAAAAATGGCTTCTTAAATCGTCCAAACTAAATTTAATTGACTGTTTTCATGAATGAAAAATGTTAAGAGTGAACTGAAAATACACAAGTGTAAATCATATTTATTTTATATAGAATAATATTAGGTGACAAGGTAATATTTAATGTAATTTTACAGTATATTTTCAAACTATTTGTGAAATGTAGAAAAGTTTAATTTTCAATACAGAAGTTTATTTTTAAACAATAATTTTGAAAAGTCTGTGCATAGACACAGGGTAAAGATAAAGATCTAGCGCGTTTTTAAAGGTTTATTAACGGTATGAAAAATTATTCTATACATACGTAATACTGCATAATTCTTTGCGACCAGTTTTATGGTGGATACTGGACATTCCGCAGCTTCTTCTGCAGTCAATTCTTTAATCTCGCTACTATTCATGTTTATTTTCACCCGTTCTGGCAAGTCAATACCAGGTATAAAGATTCCACGAAGAATCGTGCGATCGTGTGATTTTTCTAATACTGCACAAATGTCGCCCTTGGATGTTGATAATACAATTTGTTCTCTGGTCGGCATAGGACTTAGGCTCCGACCTCTTGATCTCAATCGAATTGGTTTATCTGCAGGAAAAACGTATCTTCTGAGTTCAAACATCTGATTTGCATAGTTGTGGGGAACAAGTCGAATAAATTCAAGATCTTCAAATCTAAATCCAAGTACGCTGGGAAAAGTTTGCCTGAGCGTAGGAGACCTGGACCTATCACGAAGAGGTGTTTTGCCAGGTGGTGGAGACCTGGCTGTATAATGAGGTTTGGAAAGTGAATGAGTCGTGTCTGTACAATTTCTGTCAGAAGAAGAAGAAAAATTTCCACCTCGATGAAGACCAGGATTAGGACCTTCATCAGCCGAACGCTTGGACTGTGAACTTAAGTCTGAAACAAAAATTACAGGATTACATTTTTGTTTTAAGTATCTAAAAAATTTTATGTTGGTACATCACGAGGTAAATGAGGTTCTAATTGAGGGGCTCATTTCCATAAACGCCTATAATTTTTTCTCGTTTAACAAGTTTGGCGGAGGAGAACCTTTAAAGCAAACTGCATTTTTTAACAGTACATGTTCTTATAGAGAACTAAGGTAAAGACCTCAGTTAGTGACAGTTAGTTTTTTTGTCAATATAAGTGAAATAGTTGTTTTTAATTCTAAAAGTATGCTGGCAGCAACGTCTGCATTGCTTATTAATAATTGTTGATGTTTAATCTGCTTGATACGAGTGAAAGCTTTCGTGACACCTGCATTAAACTGCTGTGAAAATCATTCCCCGAACATATTGATGCGCAATTTAAAACCTTCATTTACATTTTAGTTTTAACTAAACTTTACAATAAATAAAGAAATTATGGCTCTTTTCGCAGGTATCGCAGTTTATATTCAAATATTCAAACGATACCTTGTGTCAGTGTACTATTCTCACTGCCAAGGTTAATTCTTTTGCAGGTAAATGGGAACCTAAAACTAGGGTTAGATTTATACTTTTTTCATTTTTTTTTAAATACTCGCACTGTGCAAAATTGGGCGATCCCGATGCGCAGGTCGTCTGATCCCTTAATCGGAGATTATATACTTTTTCGATATTTTCCTGGAAATCTGGAGTTTTCGGAATATCGATGCTCCTACGTTCACAGCCGAGAATCGCCCAATCGCTCCTAGCGAAGCTGTTGGATGTCTCTATACTCCAAGGGATTGAAGAGTTCGCTGACTAATTAATTTTGCAGGCCCTGCACGGTCCCATAAGATATTGTCCCTACTCCGGGTTGCACGGTGGATATGGTGATTACCGTCGTGGGGTCAGACGGCGGTTTTGATTGGTGGAGTTGGCTGACGTGGTTGAAACTCCTAGCGTAGTGCTGTCACTTACTACGTTGAGCGCAGAATTACCGTAGCACCCGGTCTTCGGCGTACTTTATTTCGATATATTGGTGACTAACATTATGCAACTCGCCTGAACAATCAAGGATATGCCAAAGTGATTGTTTCTTTATTTGTTTTTTTGTCTCAAAAATGTTGCAATTTATTCCTGCACAGGAATCTAGTTTAGTTTTAAAGATGGGCATTTTGTTGTAAGTTTTAGATTTATGTAAATAAATTACATTCTGACGCCGTATTGAGCGTAGTAGCGTGGAGTTTTTTTATATTGTTTTTTGTACCTTCATCACTACGAGAGGCATTTTGCGATGAACTGAATAGTACGAGATTGATCCAAGAAATGTTTTATTCATATTTTGTGTTTAGAATTCACACTAAAAATGCAGGGAAATCTATTTCGCTCTTTTATATTAGGTGCATGACCTGTGTATTAGTTAGTAACAATCCAGATTTTTGTATAATAATTGCGAATGTTGCAGTTAAGCAACATTCACCATTCTCGGTTTTTAAATTTTTTAGGTGATGGGCTTCGAATTTCGCAAAATCGTTTTTCGCAATATGATTAAACGTATATGATTTATTGTACAAATATTGCAAGGGAAAAATCTGGCTACCCGTGGAAGTACTTATTCACACTGAAAATATCCGTTCTACGCTTACTGCATTTCATAATAAAAATGTAAAAAGATGATTTTTCTTTTTGAAAACGTAATTTTTAATAGTTTTTTCCTTTAAACTCATATTTTTAGGCATTAATATTAAGTGTAAGACCATTCGTTAACCTCGCCGACAGCGCGTACTCTGCTAAGTACAGGGTATAAATAGGATATTAATTAGATATTATAAGTGTAAACGAAGATAGAAGTCTAATGGTATATGCTAAAGTGAAAACGAGGATAAGCTATGAAGAAATGTCTAATGTGAGCTCAAGTAGGTCTGTTGTGGTTTGAGTCTCTGAATCGAGGTTCCATTTAAAAAAATTTTTTTCTTCTCAAATCTAGTGAGAGTATTTAATATGATCATTATATGTCACACTAACAATTTATGTAATTAGCATTACTTTAAAAAGAAAAATTCAGATATTTTTTTTAATTCTTATGAGTATAAGGTTATATTTTGTTATATACTATTAGGTTATTGATTATTATTTAAAATCAAATCAGAATTTCACTCATATCCCGATTTTATGAGCTCCAATATTGTGCTGGATTCACGCCTTACTTCCCCCCGCCCCGGATAATTCCATAGCGACCTATACACTCGAATAGTTATCCTATTACACGTGTACCGAAAATTCTCATTATATCACCAAAGTTTTGATTTTCCTTAAGCTCAAAAGAATATTCACTTGAATAATAAATAAGTTATATTATTATATTCACCAACAGAGTTCAGGACAATGGCCAAGCATATGATCAGAGTACAGATAATCCTCATCTTTTCAGTTTAACAAAATGATGTACAAATCTTGACGAATAATTGTTCTACTGCTTCATTGCGTACTGCAATCCATACTATAGCTGTTATCTGTTAGATTCAAGGCGTCAGCTCTGTATTACTGAGACATTTAAATCTGATAAGAGTCAGTTTAAGCAATAATAATTTGGTTACCAAATCCTCTGAAATTGATGTCACCATCAATGTAATACTTTATGTTTAAGGCTGCGAAGATTCGAAAATTCATAGAGTTGCAGAAACGAATTTTATTCTCTCATCTGTTTGATTTAACTTTTTAGGAACTATTTAGAGACACATAGGTCATTTTTAAACAAAATTTTCCTTATCTAACTTCCATTTTCAGTCGCTGAGACAGAAACTCCCAAAGTTAATTTATTATTACTTTAAAATGTAGAATGATTTAACTTTATTTTGCATAATTATAACGAATTGGATATAAGGGTTATGGCCATAAATTATAATCATAAACAGAAAGTCATTTTTCATTAAATTTTTTAAATACTTCGTAGTTTGTGACTCTCAAAATTAATTAAATCGTCTTCAGCCTTATATAAATACAAAAAAACTATATTACATGTAATTTAAATTAATTTACGTACGTTTTCAGTCTCATTTTTTATTTTTTATTTTATGCTTTTCAATAGAATGAATAAATTAAGTTATATTGGGGGTCAAAAAAAAAACAGGTTCTTTAATAAGTCTTCTTTAACCATTCGTTGTCGTTTTACCTATAAAAATTTATATTTTTCATATAACAGAATGCAAGTGAAAAAATAAGCTGAAATAATTACTTTAATTCAGGTAAGTTAAAAAAAAAGAAACATGTTTATTTTTCATTTCCTATAAAAATGTCATTTTTATTGGTGTATATAAATAAAATGAATTATACTCATGTAAAATATAAATCATTATACACATAATTATTTAATTGTACGTCTCCTTGAAGTTTAAAAATAAGGACTTGATATACAAATAAATTTAATCAATAAATTAAAATAATAAATAAGTGCGAGAAACATAAAAACCCGCGTGTAAAAGTTTCAATGGGTGAGTCATCGGTCAACCATGGCATAAGCGTGGGGTGGGCGTGTCTTAAGCGTGGGGTAAGCGTGTCTTAAGCATGGGGTAAGCATGGGATAAGCATGGCTTAAGGCTGCGCCGCTCTTCACCCACGGTCGACCCATGGTTATAAACAATTGGTCAAACACGGTCAATGGCCCCTCTGCCATGCTTCAACCAGGGTCCAACGTGATTTGGTTTGAATTGAACTTAGGCCAAATTTTTTAGAACGGATTTGGGGATAAATATTTTTTTTAGACTTTATGCAAATTTCAAAAAGCAACATCATTCAATCAATTTTTTAGCACTATCATGAAAAAAGTACTTTTAGTGGATTCTGCAAAATTGTGAACTAGGAAAATCATTAATGTAACATTGCTCGATTTTCTAAGATACAACACGTGTGAAAAAGTTTGAATAACTCAGAATAGCAATACGCTTGGAAATATCTTTGCCACTAACTGAAACGCCTCTAAATGTGAAGTTCACTACCCGGGTGCTACATACTTTATTTTACTTAATACAATAACATGCTCTAAGTATAAATTTTAATTGCATTTCCATTTATTTGAAAAAATAATAACCATTTATCATTGTATTTAAATATTGACAAAAATATCTACAGTCTCTCCATGATTTTTAATTTTATAGGTTAGTTATATAGTATATTGCATAACTAGGGGGAGATCTTTCTGTATCTACGACTGGTCCTGAAAACATTTCCCTCAAATTAGAAACGATCTCCGCCGAGTCATACACGATAATTTTTTTCGGAGCAGGACATCTAGTCGCGGGACAACTAGTCGCGGGACATCTAGTCACGGGAAATCTAGTCGCGGGACATCTAGTCGCCAGGCGTTGTCCCCAACACATATAATACAATTTTTTTGGAAATTGTTTCTATTATAAAGATATGTTTGTGTTGTACATCTTAGAAATAATTCATACTTTCATAATTTAAATAAGGATATTAATTAATTAATAAATTAATTATAAGAATTTAAAATTAAGTAATGAATGTTAGAGGTTGCGAGCATTAAATGTATTCAAGATATGAGATTTTAGTAGTTTTCGACTTTCTTTTTAAGTATACATATTACTTTTAGAGAGCATTT
>JAAAKG020214958.1:0-22190 GCA_010014905.2 Druon quercuslanigerum
AACCTAAAAAGCATCCCTGCGTGTAAACAATATGCTAAAACTCTTGCGGGGAAAATGCAGAAGGCGGTCGTCCTTGGTCGCTCCGTGTCTTCAGGGTGCACAAGACTTTCGCCGGGCCGTCGTATTGATTCGCTGGGATCGGGTGCAAATTTTCAGATTAGCACCCGATGCCGGCGAAATCCTGCGTTTGTCCTTATGACAAATAGTTTAATTGTATATATATATATATATATATACTAATCTAATAAATGTTTAATAACTATTTTTTAGGGGGAGTTTGTTGTTATTGCTTATAACTTCGCGTTTCGAAACACGGATATTAATTATTGATGAATCCCCCTTGATTTGGTAACCTGACTCACACCTTGATTTTAATATCTCAAGTAATTTATTTATTTAACACATTTGGAGAAATTAATTAAAAATTCCTCAAAAAATTTTCCAACTTGCCGGTTGAGATCCTCGTTTAATTTCCAGTGAATCCAAAAGATAGAGAGAAAACTGAAAAGAAAGAGATGCAGAGCGTTGAAACGTAGGAAGAAGCGCGCGCGTTGGTTGGAAAGAGACAGACTCACTGGCGTACGTGCTTATAAATTCTTTAAAGACTTTTGAAATCCTTTGTAATTTTTTAAATAATTTAAGAGTTCCTCAGAATTTGTAAGAATTCGCTTGAATCTTTAATATCATTTGCAAATTGACAAATCAATTTTAAAACATATTTTATAACATTCTTTTTAATGCTAACAATTATTAATCATTTCAAAATGAAGGCAGACAATTTAATAATAAAAAGGAATTAAGTCCTATAAGTTTTAAATCGAAGCCCTGCAATGTAAACAGTTTTATTTTGAAGTAAAAAATTAACCAATTGAATGATTTCATATTAAAAATTTTGAAAATAGGGCAATGTCAAAACCTTAGAAATTAAATACTTTTAGATTAGATCATTGAAAATTCAGAGGAATTTTTATAATTATAAATAAAAATTATAAATAAAAACGTTAGAAATTACATAATAAAATTGCAAACTTTTGAATTTGAACATTTTTAAACACAAAGCGATCAAGATTTGATTTAATATTGACAACTAAATTGAATCTTTTAAAGTCAAAGCTTCTGAAATTCCAGAATTAAAAATTTTTGTTAAACAACGAAATTATAATTTGACATTCAAGCTAATTATGCGATTTTTTTAAATCAAAGAATGATTTGAATAATACGAAACAAATTTTTAACTAAATAATAATTACAATGAGAAATATTAAAGATTAAAGAAAAACCTTTAAAATTTCAATTATTTGTGGTAAGTTCTAATTACATAATTATTAATAATTTTCAAATTGCTAATTAAACTTTCCCCAAATTAACACATTTAATTTTAGTAGCAAAATTAAACCCTGTGAGAGGGAAAAATTTTGAATTGAGCGTTGAAGATGTGAATTCAGAACTATAAAATGATTTTACCCATTTTAAATCTTCGTCCAGAACAATTATTCACTCTTAAAATTTGCCAATAATATAATTTTTAATTTAAAATGATTTAGCATATAAGATTTTTAAATAAAAAACGGAAAATTTTAATATATAGCGTTAAAAAGTTTAAAAAATAATAAACAATTAGACTGCTGCAATATCATTCCATTTTTTTAATTGTACAATTTTATATTTATTTACAGTTTTATATTTAAATCTAAAATTACGAAATTCAAAACTAAAAAGTTTTTGAATATTTAATAGTGAAATAATCTTGTCATTTTGAAAAATTATTTGAATTCCAGAATTAATCCGAGAATTCATCTAAAAATGAATTTAAGAAAAAACTTTATTTTCGAGACATCAGATTGAATTGTTTTAGAATAAAAAATTTAAAGCCATAATTCTCAATTTAAGTTACAGAAATTTATAAAATAATAAAAATATATTTTTAATAAGTATCATTTGAAGTACTATTAAGTCAAATTCAAAACAAAAAAAATTGTGAACATTTAAATTTTAATTATTCTAAACACTTTGAAGATTATATGCTTAGATTATATGTCAAGAAATTAGAGGTAGGTGAATATATTGATTCGGATCACTTTCCATTAATAGTAACATTAGAGAAAGAAAAAAATAATAGTAATATACATAAAAAGGGGGCAAAGATAAAGAATATTGGTAAAGGGGATTGGTCAAGACAAGGAAAAGAAGGGTTTAGAGAAATGGTTAGAAATATCAAAATGGGAGAGAAAAATGTGGACAAGAAGATGGAAAAAATCATATTAGAAGTAAAAAGAGGATTAAAGTCCACAAACAAAAATAAAGTTAGTAAAGAGAGGAATAGAAATGGATGGGATGAGAAGTGTTAAGAGAAAAAGGTGGAGGTCATAAACCAATTAAGAAAGTGGAGAAAAGAAAAAAGTAATGGGGAATAATATAGGAGAAAAATAAGAGTATTCTGAGTTGTGTGATAAAAAGAAAGAGGAAGAGAATAAAAGGTTTGAGGAAGAGGCACAGAAGAGTAGGACGGAAGAAGAGGTATAGAAGGTAGTCAATAGAGTAAGAAGAAGAAGAAAATAAGAAAATTCAGATATTGAAATGGTAAAATCGAAAAAATATTTTTGGATTTTTTATAAGGAGTAGAAAAAAGTTAGGAAAATAGGAAAATATGGTAGAGAAAAAGATGAGGAAGAGGATATAACAAGGGAAGAAATAATCAAGGTATTAGGAATATTGAAGGATGGAAAGGCACCAGATATAGATGTGATTCCAAATGAAGTATGGAAATATGGAGGTACAGAACTAGAGGAATGGGCATGGATAATCTGTAATCGAGTATGGAGAGGAATGGGGTGACCAGCGTTGTGGAAGGAAGGAGTTTGGCAACTCCTGTGATCCAGCGACTTGGAAGCTTGTTTTGGTGGAGAGTTAGATCTTATTGATCAGGCTGGCAGTATGATCCCACTCCCAGGCGCGATCCCACTACTGCTCGCCACGGATACCAATAGTAAAGAAAGGCAAAGGAGAGGAGGTTAAAGATAACAGGGGTGTGACTCTGATGCTAACACTGTATAATGTATATGTAACTGTTTTGTCGGAGAGATTGAAGAAAGAAGTTGAGGAAAAAAAGATAGAGCCACCGAATCAGACAGGATTTAGAAAAGGGATATGGGTGATGGACAACATATATGTTCTGAACTATCTAGTAAATAAAAGGATTAAAAGAGAAAAAGGGGAAATGATAGCAATGTTTGTGGACTTAAAGGCAGCGTTTGACTCATTAGACCGACGTGAGATAGAAAAAGTTATCGTGAAAAAGGGGATAAGAGAAGGATTAATAAAGAGATTGTGGGAAATTTTTAGAAACGCAAAAAGCAGGGTAAAGGTAGGGGATCAAGTAGGAGATAGTTTCTGGTTAGTGAAAGGACTGAGACAAGCATGTCCTCTGAGTCAGCTTTTATATTATGTATTTATATCAGTCTTGGAAGAAGAAATGAGTAGAAAAGGTTGGGGAGGAGTTAGGATAGGGAAAGAAAATATATATATACTGGCATACGCAGACGACATAGTGCTGATGTTAGAGGATGAAGAAGGGATGGCGAGCTTGGTTACATGATTATAAAAATACTTGATGGGAAAAAGCTGAATTTGAATGTAAAAAAGACAAAGATAATGAGGTTTAGAAAAGGAGGGTAAGACAAATAGAATGGACAGGGGGATGAAAGGGTATAAAGATAGAAGAAGTGAAGGAGTTTAAATATTTGGGATATATTTTGCAAAAGAATAGAGATAATAGAGTTTGTATAAGAGAAAGGATGAAAAAAGCAGCAGAGGTAATGAAACAGATTTGCGGAATCGGAAAAGAAGGTTTAAAAGAAATTGGAGAAGGAGTATGTGGTTATTTAATACGATGGTATTTATGGTATTAAGTTATCGGGCAGAGAAATGAGGTTCGAAGGAAAGCAAAGATATTATATATATATAAGGTGGACATTAGGGGTAGATTGGAGGACGCCAGGATATATGGTGAGAGGAGAAGCCGAAAGTGATAAATTAAATAATAGGGCGGGAAAAAGGGCATGGAAATTTGAGACAAAGCTGAGGGAGGGAAAGGGAAGGGAGTTGAGAGTAAGTGTTTGATGGAAGTAGAAGAGAGGAGAGGGAGGGCGATAGAATTAACGAGATGAAAGGAAGAAAGCAGGGAGTTCTTGAATGCTAGATACATGGAAGACAGGACCGGAGTAAACTATAAATATTCGGAAAAAGAGACAAGGAAAGACAATTAATAGAAAGATGGCGGATGATTGACGAATCAAAATACAATAAATGGTATAAGATGTTAAAAGAGGAAGGTTTACCAAAGTATTTAGAGAAGGGATGGGGAGTGAGAAGGTGGACCAGAATAGCAAGATTTAGACTGTGAAACGAGGTAAGAGAGGGGAGGTATTAAGAAAAGGTAGATAACAGAAAGTGTAGAATATGTAATTGGGAGGAGGAAACATGGGAGCACGTATGGGAAGGATGTAGAAGAGGAATGAATCATAAAGGAGGCTGGCAAGAGAATGTGGTTAAGATTCTAGGGGAGGATAATTTAGGAGAAGATTGGATGAAGGATTTCGAGGGTGCAAGGACAGCAAATGAGAGTGAATGAAAGAATGCACGTAAAAAATGGTAAATTGGAGAACAAAAAAGTGGAAGAATAAGGAGACGGAAGTCGCCTAGATTAGAAGCGTAAAGATTGTAAGTAATAGATATGTAATAGCATAGGTAGACTAAGAGACGTTTGCGTTCACATTCTCTCTCTCTTTCTGTCGCTTGCACTTGCGCTCTCGCTATCGACCGCTCACTCGATTTAAGGAACTAGATAGATATAAGACTTTATGTAAATAATTGTAAATATTTGTAAATAGTAAGTTTGAAATTTTCTTATGGTTGTTTAATATGTAAGCGGAAATATTGTAAGGAATGGAAGTCATGTAAACAGTTAGGGGACACATTATGAATAAAGAAGAAGAATTGGGAACTTTAAAAAATTACAAAACGCACAAATTATCGATTATGGACAATCTCCGGATGTTATATTTTCCTTCCAATTTTATCCGGGTTTTATCCGAGTTCAAGTTTCTGCCGACTTTCTCCCAGGTTGACGGCTACCCTGCTAACGTATGCTGTTCTATAATATATTCTATTTTGGAAGATTATAATAAAAAAAATTGTAAGGCAAAAGGACAAATAATTTATTAGCAAAAAAATTTAAAAGTGCACGAAAAGAATAAAATTTGACGACAGATTGACAAAAGTTTAGTGAAATAAGTAAATTGTGGAATTTTTTCAATATTGCATAACATTTTGTATCTTCATTGAGCAAAAAATAAAATTTTTTATTTTAAGTTGCATCAAAAAATTAACTTTTCGTCGAATAATTTTATTTTGTACAGGAAGGTAGAATATGGAGCGTTAAATTAGAAGCCAAAACTAAGCCTTTATTTTGACGCCCCAAATTGAGGATTTTGAAATATGTGCCCATAAGAGTCTACAAATATTAGCGTAAAGTGTGTCGAAGTAGGGCCTATATTGCGACTCGTTCAGGTTTTTTGGGACACTAGAAAACAGACTTGTGGGGATTTTATTGACAAAATAATATGTTATTCATATTCTGTCGCTAAATTTGTAAATTTATCTTGATAAATAAGTTTAATTAGGTTAAGTTCTATTTTTCGAAAATGTTATGAATGCTGTAGTACCAGATCCGTGTTTGTCTGTAAACACTCTTCAAACAAATGCGATGACGAATTTTTTAATTCAATAAGGAAATATTCTATGTCTAGAAAATGTGCATTATAATGGTCCCATTCAGCAACTTTCATTAAAAGGTGGGGATAAATGTTGTATATAAAAAGCAAGAAAACCGAAGGAATATTCGCTTATTGTGGTACGCTTATTAAAAGTCAATTCATTTGAAAAGTTTTGTTACTATTAACAGAAATGAGATTTTTACTGTTTGTCTTTATGTGCTACCTTTTTTACAATTGTGCTAGTGCTGCTGATAAGGGTAAACAATTAAGTGTTGATGCTAAACCTTATATTCCAATACGAAAACAACAAGAACTGCGACAACAACAAGAACTACGACAACAACAAGAACTGCGACAACATCAATTAATACAACAACAACAAAAAATACTACAACCAGAAGAGAGACAACGACGAGAAGAACGACTACAACAAGTAAAACGAAAAGTAGGAATATTAAAAAGAGAACTGAATAAAATGCGAGTAGCACAAGAAGACGAAATAAACGCTAAAGAGTATATGAATCATGGGAAAGCTCGCGGTAAGATTAAAAACTGATTTTTATGACAGATGCATGATTTTCGCCTTTTTTTACGGTTGTGAAGTGGGGCTGGAGCTCTACTTTTTACTACCTAGGGAGTAAACAGTCACACCAGAAATAAATAATTAGAATTAGAACGAAAATTAGAAACTAAAATTAGACATATATGAGCTCGCATTTTACAATGATCAGGCCAGTCACCGTAAAATCTCTAAGCAAATTTTGCTTGCAGATAATAGAATTTCTTGGTGATTTACGGAAAGTTACTATATATAATTTATTAAATTACCACACATTGCAAAAATTGTCTAAAAATTTATATAAATGTTAGAATAGAATCGTGAGTCATTTATCTTAATTTACCATAAAATACCAAAATTTTCGTTAGTTTTCGGTAATTTATTAAAATGTTTAAAATTTAATTTTGCTGAATTTATGGTAAGTTATCCTGAAGTACTTGTAATATTACCTGTTAAATTTGATAAATTATCGAAATATCCATAAATTTCCGCAAGTTTATAAACGTTTTTAATTTCAATTTTGAATTTGCTAAAATATGTCATAAATTTTCAAAAATTTATAAAAATGTTCAAAATTCAATTTTGGCTAATTTATAGTTTTGGTGAATTTAATTTATTTTAATTTAATGTATTATTTATTAATATCATTAATTTATATATATATATTAATTTAATTTAATTTAATTTTGGTGAATTTAAGATAAGTTATCATAATTGGTTATAATATTACGAAAAATTACACAACATTTTATAAGTTTCTAAAAATGTATAAAAATGTTCAAAATTCAATTTTGGGTAATTTATAGTCAGTTACAATATTTAGGGTTCAAATTAACATATAAGACCGAAAATTACCATAAATTTCCGGAAGTTTAGAAACATTTTTAATTTATATTATAGGTTTGATAAAAAATGTTATAAATTTCAGAATATTTATCAAAATGTTTTAACTCATTAAGTCCTGACTGGACACATTTTTAACATTTTTTTCAACGGCTCTATTAACTATGAAATCGGTCATAGAAAAAATCAACAATACCTATTTCCGAGAAAAAATGGTCTTATATTTCTATTTCTGCAGATGGAATTTAAAAGAATGCATATTTAAAAAGATATATTTGTTAATTTAACAAAAAACATGAATTGTCGAATGAAAAAATGTATAATATGTAATTTTAGGATCGAAATGGTCGGTACATTTTTTTTTTGATTTGTTCATTAAAAGTGTCCATGCACTCTACGCTTTAAAATTTAGTGGTTGGCTTTTTAAATTTAACATAGCAGCATCCAATATGGCGGCTTAAATTCGAATTTTTTTTATTTTTACGGTTTTTTTGATCGTTGATTGAGAACCTGCTGTCAGATTTTCAAAATTCAAGATAGCGGATCCAATATGGCTGCCAACATTCTCAAAAAATGGTTCAATTTTGATGAAAATTCATATAAGGTTTTTTTTTAACGCTGATTGCAAATCTGCTATCAGAGTTTCAAAATTCAAGATGGTGGATCTAATATGGCTGCTGAAAATTTCATGAAAATTGAACAATTTTTTGAAAATTTTGGCAGCTATATTGTATCCACCATTTTGAATTTTGAAAATCTAACAAGAGATTCGTAATCAGCGACCCAAAAAATCCACCTATACGAATTTACATAAAAATTGAACAATTTTTTGAAATTTTTGGTAGCCATATTTGTTAGTGCAGGAAAAAGTACCGTAAAAATGAAAAAAATTTGAATTTAAGCCGCCATATTGGATGCCGCCATGTTTAATTTTAAAAAACTAACCACTACATTTTAAAGCTTAGAATACATGGACACTTCTAATGCACAAATCAAGAAAATCTACCGACCATTTTGATCCTAAAATTACATATTAAAATTTTTTTTAATTCGACAATTCGTGTTTTTTGTTAAATAAAAAATATAACTTTTTAAATATGCATTTTTTAAAGTTCTAACTGCAGCAATCGAAAGTTCAGACAATTTAGCGTTCGGAATAGGTATTGTCGATTTTTTCTATGACCGATTTCTTAGTTAACAGAGCCGTTAAAAAAAAATCTTAAAAATGTCTCCAGTCAGGACTTAATTAGTAAAACTGAAATTCACAAAAGTTTTTAAATTAAATTTTGTTTAATTTATGGTAATTTACAGCAAATTTCCTGTCATATTGTCAGAAATTTCGAAAAATGGTATAAATTTTCAGAAATTTACAAAAATGTTTGAAATTGAATAACAGGTAATTTTTAATAATTTACAACATTTTTCTGTAAAATTACTATAAATGACTTAAAATTTTAATAACTTTTTGAAAATTTGTATGTATTTTTAAACAGACTTTTAGGAAAATTATAATAAGTTACCATAATATATTCTCTAGCTTACCGTAAATCATGCTTCCGTAATTGAAATCTAATATGAGCTGTTTTTCGATAAATGTCTGAAGTCATCCTTTTTTATAAAAAATATCGTATGCACGTATGCGTTATGAGTAATTAAATATTTATCATATTTTGCTCAATTTTTCTTGGATAACTAGATATAGCTCGAAATATAAGGTTTTCAAATTTTCTCTTTGGCTGACATACTTATTTTGGTTTTAGTAAGGGAACATTAATAAGTCGAAACTAGCAGGCGAAGAATAATCTGTTTTGTTGAAGGGTTGATCTATTTTGTTGAAAATTTGTATCTTTTAGTTGAATTGGACTGTTTCTTATTTACAATAAAAATATTTGTTGATAGACATCTTAGATATTAATGATCATTAACTTTATTACAGAGGTCTGCGTTAGACCCCAGACAAGGATCGATCAGAACAACCGCTCATACAATTTTAGGTGTAGAAACCTGAGTGAAAAACTCGAGGATCATTATTTTGTTGATAAAAGAATAGCTAGTAGTAAGTAAATTTATTTCTGTGAATATTTATGAAACTAAACAAATTAAATTTGGTAATTTTCATCTTGTTACTAGAAAAATCATATTAAGCGCTAAACACTGTAATGCCCAGAAAATGCCCGGAATTGGGTTTTAATGTTGTGCTATGTATGGGAGTTAAAGGTGTAAAAGGGCTAATTAACCTTTTTTTAACATATAATTTATAAAAATTATGCAAATTTGTTTTACTTAAATAATTTAAAAACATCTTTGTTTAACAAAATTTTCTCACTACTGGACACTTATTGAGCATTTTCTTTAACTACTTTTTGAATTTAAACGCTTGTTGCACTATGCATTTAACAAGAACATTTCTTAATTACAGTTTTCTGCATTCAAGGAACATACCAAAAATATTTATGTGATTGTAGAAAACTCTCAGAAGACTTACCATGCATCGTGGACAACACATGTAAAGCATTTGTGCCAAGTCTCTTAGAACCTGCTATTATTGAGCGTACTAATCTATTGAAAGAATTGGGTCGTACTGAAGAATTGAATCAGGATACTAACCTAGTGGTTTATAATAAGAATTTGATTCATAATAATCCAGGACCTAGTAATATTCAATTATATCCTAGTGGTCAAGGATCTCGTAATATTCAAGGACCTCGTTATACTGGTCCTCGTTATCGTCAATTTCAATCCTGATATGTATACTGTTAGTTATAACAGGAACAAAAACAAAATGTATTTTGAATAAAAGCTTTTTGTAGAAGTTACTTTCGGATTATCAAGTCGGAATACCCAAAGACTATGAGAAATACCAATTTTTTCTTGAGTATTTTCATAATGTTATGTAAGTAGATATTTAAATGATCAGCAGAAATAAGTCTAACTGCATGATTGAAATTTGGAAAAATATCCAAGATTTCAAGAGAAGTTCAGGAATTAAAAACCTGGTAATCTTGGAAAATTCTGGGATTTTTTTGGTCAGGATAAATTACTTAAATGTCAGGGAAGATTCAAAAGGAAGAAATTCTGCACACGGAAGGCAGACCTTCGTTCCCGGGAGAATTTAACGCAAAAGCAATAGAATGGGCAATGAAAAAGTTTTTGTTTTAGATAATTAATTTTAATTAATAAATCATCACTATAATTTAAAAATCTGTTTCTTTTCTTAAAAATTTAACTACATGTTAAAAATTCGTTTAAGATTGTTTGATGTTTAGTGTTTGGTGTGGAGTGCAATAGTTGAACAACGTGGATGCAAGAGACAACTGGCTGGTTGCAGAGAGAACCTGTTAATGGATAGGTGTATTACCCAGAATTCTATCAGGCATCGACGCAATCTGTTCATGGCTTGGATTGACTAAGGAAAGGCATTCGATAGTATGAAACATGAGCTACTTATTAAGCTCTTTAAGTGCCTGGAGGTAAATCCAAAAATAGTGAGATGTGTCAAAGAGTTTATGCTCTTGTGTCGGACATGGTTTGTCATAACATCTGACAAAAGACAAGTGACTACCAGTTATGTCACATATAAGAAGGGCGTTTCTAATGAGACTCTTTAAGTCAATTTTTTTTGTGCATCTCTTTCTTACCTCTGTCTATTATGCTCCGCAAAAAAATGACCGGATACTTACGTGGCCCGCTGAGCAGAAGAGAATTTCAAGTTAACCACCTTTTACACATGGAAGACCGTAAAATCTTTGCTTTTTTAAAGAGAACCTTGTAATCCTTGTGGCGGCAGTACATATGTACTTTAAAGCCATTGGCAAGATCTTTGGACTGGAAAAGTGTGCCTGCGCCCATCTACACCAAGGAAGACTAGAAAATACATCAACGTGTGACGATCAGGATCTTCAACTCAAAGGTGGAAATACCATTCAACATCTTGGTAATGGAGAAACGTATGCATATCTTGGAATACCACAAGCGGAAACCGAAGATGTGCGTGATTTACAAACGGCCCTTGAAAAAAGGTATCGCGAAATTCTCAGCAAAATTTGGGCTTCTAAATTATCTGGGAAGTATAAAATCCAAGTGATTAATATACTGGCCGTTCCTATATACTCTTTTGCACGTTTGGTGCAGTTAAGTCAAATGTCCAGGGGTTGAAGCAACGTGAGCAAACCACACGCAAGATGATAAAAATCCGTCGAAGTCGTCATCCTAAATCTTCTGTACCTAGAGCTCAGAGTGTTTTAATCCTAGAACGTTTCTAGCTATACCCTGCTTAGTTCTTAAAAGCACAGATTCTTTAATGCGACTCGTACACTAACATGAAGCCTTCAATGTTGCGGCGTATCTCTACCGAGCCGCAGATAGGGCCGCAGAGGAGCTTGGTCTGCCATTTGATTCCAGCGACAGTACACAGGGGCTAGCATCACTAACGCCAATGGTGCTTAAAAGTCGTGTACAGGAAAAAGAACATGTGTTTCTACTGAAGCAACATGCTGATAGACCCATTTAAGGTAAATTCTACTGCATTACACGTAGATAAGAGCTTTAACGTGAGCGCATAATGAATGTCACTGTAGGCGATACCAACTGCCGAGCGTACAAGCAAAAGCCAGAAACAATTGGACAAAGTGAATGCTCAAAGTATGCAGGCTTCGGGTACATAAGGAAACACAAGCTGGCTCTAAAAGTGTTATTTTACCATCTTCGGCACTTCTATCTTGTTGATCCAAGGTCCGTCTTGCCATACCTTAGAGGAGAACTGGAGTCCGTTGTAGAGAATGATGATTGTAAGATCTACTGGAATTTCTACTTTTCCACCACTCAACGTATCAGTTACAAAACCTGATATCGTCCTCCAATATCGAAAAGGTACCAGGGTAACAGGGCTACGAACTCAAAAGTGGCTGCATTGGAGGTATGAAAGCTTCATTTCTCAACAAAGTCAACAAAATCCCAGCTTACCAGCATCAGGGGCATAAGATCGCAAGTCAAATGCAAAAGGCTTTTCTTCTGGGATCACTACATTTGTGCGTCAACAGTGTTCCTCCTGACACTGTACAAAAGTTGCTAACTTTAAAAAAGTCTCCAAAGGTGAAACCTTCACTTAAACTGCGACATCTGCCGCGTAAGATCATCCGCGTCTAGAGTCTGCACTATAAGGAACAGTGTTGTATGAAGTATCTTGGGTAAATTTCCCTCCCTTGATTACCTTGTAAGATAGTTTTTTTTTTTAAATTAACAGTTTAGGTTTTCGGCCAAACTATCCCAAATACAAGAAAACTTTCAAAGAAATGATTCTTTTAATAATTATTTTAAAATAAAACGTTAAGTGATAACGTAAATCCTGTAAAATGTCATTAAAAATAAAAAAATCTATTTTCCAGAATAATAAAAAATTTACATCCAATGATTTTATCGGCAACATGTCTGTAGTTTTTGTTTGAATCGTGACATAGGAATTTGCGACATAGGGAAAAAAATTCAAAAATTAAAACTTTATTTTAAGACGATCTACAATATATCAATTAAACATTATCAGATACAATTCACTAATTGAGGGAAGAATTATAATCGTGAAATCATGAAAATTCATTTATTATCTATATGAATTTAGTTTTTAAATTGTTTGTCTTTTTGTTAGTTTTCCAGAAGTAAAAAAATGTATTTCCTTGTATGATAATTAAGATTTTTCTTTACGTGAATGAGTTTTGACATCATCAAGCTTTTATGAATCTAGATATTAAGAAATAATTATCAAAAACAAAAGAATTTTATCTTATCTTAAATAATATGGAATATTTATCTTAATAAAGTGTGACGATTTATAAAATCCTTTCGAATTCCTTGGAGTTATCAAAGCATATTCCAATTTTTTTTTTAATTTTTTAAAACATCCTAAAATCGTTAAATCCTTTGAAATCTTCAGAAATTCTTTGAAAGCTTATAATTAATTCGAAAATTTCTTGCAAGTTTAAAGAATTCCAAAAAGTACAAACTCATTTAGAAATCCTTTAATCTATTGCAATATTATAAAATTAAATCTAAACAAAAAATCCTTTAAATTTCTTGAAATTATTAAAAAATGTTCAACATTTTCCTGAATTTTTGAAATATTTTAAACTCTTTTTGAGTCTTTGGAGTCTTTTTAAATCCTTCAGTACTTTGTATATAATTGATAAATTATATTTAAAAACCTTTGGAATATTTTTGAATATCCTACATTATTTCCAACCATTTGAAATCTTTTGAAATCCTTTTAAACGTTTTGAATATGTTGAAAACACCTTAAATTTTTTAGAAATTCCCTAAAATCTTTAAAGTCCTCGGCAGTTTCTTTAAATTATTGTAAAATATTCTAAATTTCTTGAAATTAAAAAAAAATACCCTTATATATTTTTAATCCTGTGCAAATACTTAAAAACCTTTAAAATATTTAATAACCTTAAAATTCGTTAGAATTTTTGAAATTTCTTAAAATCTTAATAATCTTTTGGAATTTGTACAAATTATTGAGATCTGTTCAAAATTTAAAGGGGTTTTTAAAACTACCTTAGAATTTTTTTAAATTATATGCGTATTGTTGAATTGCTTAAAAACTTTTTAAATATCTTGAAAATACCTTAGAATTGTCAAACTTCCCATATATCTTTAAACTATAAAACTTTCTTTAAATTATCAGAACATTCAAAATTTCTTGGAATTTATAAATAATACCCTAAAGTAATATCAATGATGTCAAATCTTTTGAAATCCTTTTAAAATTTGTTCATTTCTTGAAATTTTTTTAGATCTTTTGAAAGTCCTTGAAATCTTTAGTATTCTTTATAATTCGTTCAAATTATTGAAATTTCTTCAAAATTTTATAGAGTTTTTTAAAATACACTTAAAATTTCTAAACCATATGAAAAGTGTGGAAATCCTTTAAAACTTTCTAATTATCTTTAAAATCCATTCGTAAAAACCTGTTTTTCGTGTTCAGATAAACTCATAACGTGGACATTTCACAAAAACCAGGTCGTTAAATTTTACACAAATCTAATACCTTTTCCGAATGAGAATTTAATAATTTAATTTAAATAATAAATGAAATTAAAATGCAAAATGTTTTGCCTAATATGCAGCACTTACTAATATTTCTATTATAAACTTATTTAATTAAAAAAAATTGAATAGAATTACTTATAAAAATTAAAATGTCAAATTATTTAAATTTTTATTTCATTCTTATTGATCTAAACCAACCCCAAAAGCTCAAGCAAGCCCTTAAGCCTAATAGTAAGTCATATTTATTCTAATAGAGTGTGGGTCAAAAAAAGCAAAAACACCCTTAACGAAGAAAATTCTAAAGAATCTAAAAATTGAGTGTGTACATTAGGGAATTTCTTTGGAATTTTTTTAAATTATTTGAATCCTTTCAAAACTTTTTGAAAATTTTTTAAATCACCTAAAAGATTGTCCACCCTATAAAGTTTTCTGAAATCCTTTAAAACTTTTCAAATATCTTAAACATTCCTTGCATTTTTTTTAAATTCCCTTGAACCTTCTCAAACGCCTGAAATTCCTTTAAAATTTTTAAACCTTTTGAAAGGTCCTTGGAATTTCTTATAATTTCTTATAATTTTTAAAATTTATTGGAAAGCCTTCAAATTTTTGAAACTTATTTAAATTTTCTTGGACTGTTTAAAAATACCCTAAACTATTTTCAATCCTGTGAAATTTTTTTGGAATTTCTTTAACTTATTGAAATCTATTCAAATTTTCGTGTAACTTCTATAAAATTTTTACACTGACCCAAAATGTATTAAATTCTTTGAAATCTATTGAAATCCTTCGAAATTTTTTCAATTTTTTGAAGTCTTTAGTATTTTTTTCCTTTATGCGACAAAAATTCGGAGAAGGGTATAATAAAGTTTTTTGGAAAGTTTCAGATGAAAATATTTAATAGTTTATGAGTAGTTATGATTTTAGTGAACGTTTGCGCTGGAGTTTTTGTAAGATATTCAACTTTATTAAGCTTAAAATTTAATTTAATGTGCACTGTCCAGAATATAGTTAAGGACTAACTGATCTGTTTTATTTTTGAAATAGATTAAGACAAAGTGTAGGAAAATTTGTGCTTAGATTTGTTTTCAAAATGCATGTTCAAGGAAAAATACATTCAAGATTAAATAAATTTCATGAATATTTTGTTAACTTATTTTTGTTTAACTATTATTTACTACAAAATTTGATAAGATCATATTATAAGCAAAAACTCTCTAGCGAGAAAACATGGCACAGCGGAGTGCATAGTAAGCTCGAAAACTCCAGCGGTGACGTTCACTAAAATCATAACTACTCCTAAACTATTAAAACTTTTCATCTGAAACTTTCCAAAAAACTTCATTATACCTTTCTTCGAATTTTTGTCGCGAGCAGTATTTGCCTTCTCAAAATTCCCTCGCTAAACGAAACGCTGGAAGTTACCAGAGTTTGATTCGCGCCGAGCATCAGAAAAAAATTAATAATAATTTTTAAAAACGACAGTTTTGCACTGAGTTTAAGTGGAAAACGCATTTAAATCAAGTTTTTCAAAAAAGTCAGTGTTTTGGTTTTATTTCGAAAATTAATAAAGTAACAACTTTTTTCTAGAGAAAAGAAATGCACAATAAAATTTCACGTCCAGTGGCCTTATGTCAAAAGCTTTTGCATGAAGAGGGTGTGCGAGGGGTGATGGTTAAGGAGGAGGAAGAAGTTTGTCGAAAGAGGTGCAGACGAGAGCTGGGTGGGACAATGACCATCGAGCGAACGATGGCCTTTGGACTCTAGGAAGAGTAGAAAGGGGAAGAGATATAGGAAGAGCGGCAGTCCGTGAGCGGAGTGCTCGAGGCGAGTGATTTCCGCAGAGTAGCCAAGCGGCAGCGGAGGGTCTGTTTGCTTGGGCGGGAACGCTTAGTTCCGTTTCCGGGCATATAAGAAGGTATAGAACTAGAAAAGGAGAAAAGAAAGTTGGGATAAAATAGCGAGGGAGATTTACGGAGTTACGAGACGACAGACCAACCTCGGAAGGCGAGAAAGAAGAAGGGTTTGCGGAGCTGCAAGGAAAGCGGACCGACCCTTTCAAAGAAGAAAAAAATAAGGTTTGCGGAGCCATGAGAAGGGCAGACCGACCTTATGAAAAATAACAATGTAGGGAGGTTAACGGAGTTACGAAAAGGCAGACCGACTTCAGAGTGAGCGAGAGAGATAAAGATAATTTTTGGACCTACAGTGAGCAGACCAACCTCTAAAGAGGTTATTTTACTCCGACGTCCGGCTCGGACGTCGGAGTGAGAGTGCACTATTTCGGCCGAGTGGACCGCCTTTTAACCGCGCGAGGCGAGAGCCTGCCGGTCAGCGATTGACGCGGAGATCACGAGGAAGGTTCCGTCTGCCTTGGCGTCCCCTTCTCTTGTTTGATTTTTCGCGCGCCGCTTTTATTTGAAACGCGCTGTAACGTAGAGTGAACGCAAGTTACGGTAAATTGGTTAATACAATTTGAGAGCTTACGTATAATTGTATTTTTCGACAAAACTGGCCAAGTAAAAATAAAACAAAACACAATAGAAAGAAGCTAATATAAAAGTAATGTCGATGGATTAAAACACACGGATAAGTTTAAAGCGTAGACGGACAAATTTAAACGTCGAAAGTAAAAATAACAAAGGTTAAGACTACAACATAAAAATTGGAATAATAGGGAAATTGTCAGAATTTCAAAGCGCTAAAATAATGAAAGCGTAAAATAAAATATTTAAACTACAAAATTAAAATCAAAAACACGCGAACTAGACAAAAGTTTACGTAGGAAAATTAAAAGAGAAATGGAAAATATATTTCAAATATAAAATATAACAGAGCTTATGAACGTAAAGCAGTTAGAAACTTAAATTAACGGAAGTAAGGCGTTTTTTGAACCCCTGTCTCAGTGAAATAAAATAAAAGAAAAATTAATTATACTGAAAATTCTTAGATTGGCCGTCACTGGCCGGGTTTCCCTTACTCGGACAAGAGAGAGAGAGAGAGAGAGAGGCAAAAGGCAGATGCTTGTCTCAGCCTGGCGCATGATGATGAAACCTTCCATCACATCTGCCGCCAGGTGAGCTTTGCGATTCACTTTCGTCCGAGTGTCGTGACTCAGAGTGAAAGTGAGGTCGTCAGAATGCCATTAAAAAGCAATTTAACCTGAAAGGATTTTCCAGCTCTGGTTCATGTTTTTCAAACATGAACGGGGATTCATTCCTGAAAGATTACTCTCTAATGGTTCTCAATTTTTTCGAACTAAGTGGACTATATCAAAAGAAATCATTTTTTTAACAACTATTTTAAAATAATACGTGAAGTGATGATGTTAATCCTGAAAAATGTCATTACAAATAAAATAATTCTATTTCCCAGAATAATTACAAATTTACATCCAAAGATTTTATTGGCAACGTATCCTTAGTTTTTGTTTAAATCGTAATACCGCTTTTTAAAAATGTAATAATGTTATTTTCAGACCAAACTTTGCGTCATAGGAAAAAGAGTCCAAAAAATAAAACTTTATTTTGAGTAGATCTACAATATTTCATTCAAACATTATGAGATACAATTCACTAGTAGAGGAAAAAATTATAATCAGCATTCTTATCAGCTACAATTGAAGTGTAAACGTATGAAGAATTTTAACATTTTTTTCGGGAAGATTTATTCTCCAGCTACAGGAAGTAAGTTGCTGAATTGTTTGACTTCTTTAAGTGTTCCAGAAGAAATAAGAGTATTAAACAGATATTGAGTAAGCAGTACTGAAGGTGTGAAAAACAAAAGAATTTTATATGCGAAAGCTATAAATTAATAGGCATCACTTAATAATATTTATTAATATCGAATTATTCAATTCAAAAAATTATATTGATTTAAGTTATTTTTAAAAATTCATTTGCAAACTTATGCAAATTTTAATTTTTAAATTTCTTATTGTTCAACGATTTTTTAAATTCTGTTTATCCTTTAAAATCTTTTGAAATGGTTTAAAAGCTTATACTAAATTCGAAAATTACTGGAAACTTTAAAGAGTTCCCCTTCAAATTATTAAAATCTTTCCAAAGATTTTCGGAATTTCTTGAAATACATAAAACCTTGTTGAGTCTTTGGAGTCTTTTGAAATCCTTCAGAACTTTATATATAATTTAAATTTTATTGTATTTTTTATATATTTTAAAATCTTCTAAACTATTTGAAAACTTTTGAAATCTTTCGGAAGTTTCTAAATAATTCGATAATTCTTTCAAATATTTGAGAATTCCCTACAATTTTGAAATTCCCTCGAAATTCCTTTGAATAAGTGAAATCTATTCCAAATTTCTTGGAGATTTTGAAAATGCCCTAAATTATTTTCAATCCTATACTTTATTATTTATAAAAATTGCCCAAAATATTCAAAATCCATTGGAGGTCCTTCACATCATTGAAATATTTTCAAAATTATTTGGATTTTTTTTAAAAATACCCTAAATAATTTTCAATTTTATGACATTTTGAGAAATCCTTTAATATTTTTAATTTCTTAAAAGTTTTTTTAATATCCTTAAACATTGTGAAATCCTTAGAAATTTCATAAATAATCCCATAATAAACTATTAAAATCAGTTTCAAATTTCTTTTTTTTTTAATAAAAATGCAGGATTTTACCGGGATAGGGTGCTAATCTCAAAAATTGCACCCGATCCTACGGTGAAATCGCCGTAAAATTTCAGGCCATAACGACGTCTCACGAACGTGCGATAGGCGTTTACAGTCTATGACTAAATCAATACGATGATCTATCAAAAGTCTTGTGAAATATTGTTCACACGTTGAAATGTTTTTCAGGCTATTAACCAGTGAAAGCTTGGCACCTCCAAGAGCGGCGATGATAAGGACGATTAATTCATTAGAATATTCCGGGTACAATCGTTGCAACTTCCTCACAAAGTTTCTATACCTCTCTTTCTTTTCATTCTCTTTCGCTAGGATGTTTTTGTAAGCTGGTGCCGAAAACTCGATAATGAACATGGTTCGCTTCTTGAAGTCAAGAAGAACTATGTCAGGCCTCGAGCGTGCAAAAGAAACAATTATCGAGAATATAACGTTCCAGTATATGTGGCACTTTTCATTTTCGACAATTGACTCTATTTCCCTAGGAGCGTTTAGCGGAGCAATAATAAGTTTAATGCCGTAAGAGTGTCAAAGATGGTAATAAAGCAATCTTAGTGCCGCTTAAAATCTTAAACAATTTTCTAAAACTGTTTAAATTTCTTGGAATGTTTAAGACTACCCTAAAAGATCTTCAATCCTGTAAAAGTTTTTGAAATCTTTCAAGGATTATTAAATATATATAAATATTTCAAATTCGCTCGAATTTTTAGAAATTTTCTGAAATTTTTCAAATCTTTTAAGATGCATTCAGATTATTAAAATCTATTTAAATTTTTTTTTAATTTTTAAAATAATTAACAATGTTTTTTTAATCCTATAACATGTTTTGAAATCCCTTTTAACTTTTTATATATCCTTCAAATTTATTACAATCTTTAAAATCCTTTAAAATTCCTTAAAATTATTTAAATTCAATCAAAATTTTTTGGAATCTTCAAAAATACCCCAAAATTTTTCGTTTTAATAAAATTTCGTTGAATGCTTGAAATCTTGTTAAATATCTTTGAAATCCCTTAGAACTGTCTAAGTTTTCTTATATCTTGAAACTCTTTCGAAATTTCTTTAAATTATCCGAACGAAAATTTTTTTTTTGAAATTTATAAAAAATGCCCTAAAGTATTATCAATCATGACAAATTTGTTAAAATCCTTTTAAAATTTGTTAATATCTTAAAAGTTCCTTAAAATTTTTGAGAAGGTCCTTAAAATCTTTAGTATCCTTTAAAATTTTTTGAATATCCTTAAAATTCCTTAGAATTCGTAAAGTTCGCTATAGTCTTTCAAATCTTTTCATTTGAAATCACTTAAACTTTCATGAATTCTTTTAAAATATTTCAATTCTATTTAAATTATTTTGGAATTTTAAAACCAATAAAAAATGTTTTTGACCCTATGAATTTTTTTGAAATCTTTTTAACTTTTTAAATATCCTGAATATTTCTTATATTCTTTAAAATACTTTGAAATTCCTTCAAATTATTTAAATCTATTCAAGTTTGTTTGGAATTTAAGAAAAAATACCCTTAATTATTATCAATCATATCAAATTTGTTTAAATCCTTTTAAAACGTCTTAATGTCTTAAAAATTTCTTAGAATTTTGTAAAGTCCTTACAATATTTAGTATTGTTTAGAATTCATTGTAATTATTGAAATTTCTTTAAAATGTTACAATCCTTTAAAACTGTTTAAATTTCTTGAAAAATCTTCTACTAAAAATTTCTTTAAAAGTTTAAAACTACCATAAAGGATCTTCAATCCTGTAAAAGTTTTTGAAATCTTTCGAGGATTATTAAATCCTGAAAATTTCTTATTATCTTTAAAATCCTTTGGAATTCCTTTAAAGTATTTAAGTCGATTCATATTTTTTGGGAATTTTCAAAAATACCCTAAAATGTTTTCATTCCAAAGAAATTTCGTGAGATGCTTTAAATCTCTTTAAATATCTTTTATATCCCTTCGAATTGTCAAAATTTCCTTATGTCTTCAAACTCTTTTAAAATTTCTTTAAATTATCTGAACGTTCAATATTTCTTGGAATTTATAAAAAATACCCTAAAGTATTATCAGTCATATCAAAATTTTTTAAATCCTTTTGTTTTCTACCCGGCCTTTGGCCTGTGATGAAGGGTAGTAAAAGTGCGTGGGGGGGGGGGGGCGATTAGTTATTTGTTCGCGTACGGGCCGGATGGTCCAGGGCAACGCAGGGTGGTTGCGTTGTGCGACTGGGTTGCGACGTACGGCTGGGTTGCGTCGTGCGGTCGGGTTGCGTCGTGCGACTGGGTTGCGTCGTGCGGTCGGATGGCATCGTGCGGGGTTGCGTCGTGCGGCCGGGTTGCTTTGTGCGACTGGGTTGCGCCGTGCGACTGGATTACGTCGCGTCACTGTGCTGCAGGTGCCGCTGCGGCTGACGTGGCCCGAACCGGAAGCGTACGGTTGTTTATGGCGAGGAAAGCATCTAAGTGTGCCATCGACATATGACCCTCGTTTTGCCTGCTGGTGGGTGGCGGGAGGTACGTTCGTCGGGCCCCGTTCGGTTGCATAAGGCGGCGCCAGGCAGTCAGGCCGTCCATGTGACAACGTGGGTGGCAGTGAAAACTGCCGGTTCAATTTAGCAGTTTTCTTCTGTACTTTGGCGGTGAAAACGGCCGATTAAATTTGTTTCTGGGGTTCTTCTTCCCCTTCCGCCGGCCACCGCCGAAAGGCGATGACTTTTTTTTTTTTTTTTGTAGGTTACAATGAGATCAGAATGATTAGGATTACGACATAAACATACTAAAATTGAAGATGACGGCGGATGTCGCGGTTGTCCCTTCGCGCTGGGCGTGGAGATGGCGATGAAAGTAGCGACGGCGAAAATTTCTCGGGAGTTCCGACGACCGCGCGTAACAGTATGTCCGCGTCCGGACTATCGGCGCCACACGCGGGTCGGCTGCCACTCCGCGGAGGCTCGGCTTCGGTGGCGTTCGCTACGGGCAGAGCTGCTTCCGGATGAGGAACTTCGTCGGCGAGGTTAGGCGACTCTTTTCCCTCGGTCTCCGCCGCCAGTAATGACCTGGGTGACGGAAGCGGACAGGTCGGTGCTTCCAACACCCCGCGCGGTCGAGGAGGAGAATTCGGGCAGTCTACCAACACCGTCCCCGGGTGTCTCGTGATATTTTCCGGCGGAAGGACGTGGCGCTCCTCCACGAAGAAACCCGGCAATCTCAAACTTAGCGGAACTCGGCCAGTGCGTTCGCGCCGCTTCCGTGGATCCCGCGTTCCGGCACGTCCACGACGGATGTCCAGGAGGTTCCACTGACCTTCTTCCACAACCCCG